>JAJEJO010000417.1:626591-654814 GCA_020662805.1 Glaucomys volans
GGATATATAAGAGGGAGATAGAGTGATAAGCATAATAATAAAAGAAAAAGGTAGGAATATGGTGGGTATATTAGGAATAATAATAGTATTACACTTAATTTTAAAAACGTTCTGCAATAAAAATATACTGTACAGTTCAATCCTCTTATTTTTCAATGACCTGATGTTTGAGAGGTGCTTGATCAAGCGGTGACCCAAGAAGGGTGCTTCTGCCTCCAGGTTGGGAATGACCAATGCCTGTGGGCAGAGGTGGCCTGGTGTTGATAGATGATCAGATGAAGCACAGGTGCTAGACAGTGGGCCAGGGTGTGGGCCTGGGCACTAGACCTAGTTGGGGTGGGGGTGCAGACCTGTGCTCAGTGATGGAGACACTGGGCTTGATAGTCCAGGCAGGCGTGAACTCCGTGCTGCGGGCTCAGGCAGTGGCAGGTGATTGCTTTCTCCCCGGGGACGCTGTAAAATGGCACCGAAGGGCCTAAGATCCTCACTGGGGTTGGGGACTTCGGCTGCAGCAGGCTGGAGCTCTCTCCAGGAGCCACCACAAAATGGCGCTGGAAGACTGGAGCTCTGCTCTGGGGATTCAGGCAGTCGCAGGTGGTCGCTCTCTCCTGGGGAAGCTGTAAAGTGGCACCAAAGGGCCTAAGATCCCCGCTGAGGATGGGGATTCCAGCCGCCACAGGTGGGAGCTCTCTCAGGTGCCACCACAAAAATAGTATTCTGTAGTTTTCACTGTAGGGGTCTTTCACCTCTTAGATTGATTCCCAAGTTTTTTGTTTTTGTTTTTGTTTTTTTTTGAGGCTATTATGAATGGAGTGGTTTTCCTAATTTCTCTTTCAGAGGATTCATCACTTATGAATAGAAATGCATTAGATTTACATGTGTTGATTTTATATCCTGCTATTTTGCTGAATTCATTTATTAGTTCTAGAAGTTTTCTGATGGAGTTTTTTGGATCCTCAATAATAGAATCATGTCATTCACAAATAGTGATAGCTTGAGTTCTTCTTTTCCTATTCATATCCATTTAATTTCTTTGGTCTGTCTAATTGCTCTGGCTATTATTTCAAGGACAATATTGAATGGAAGTGGTGAAAGAGGGCATCCCTATCTTGTTCCAGTTTTTAAAGGGAATGCTTTCAGTTTTTTTCCATTTAGAATGATGTTTGCTGTGGGCTTAGCATAAGTATCCTTTACAATATTGAGGTATGTTCCTACTATCCCTATTTTTTCTAGTGTTTTGAGTATGAAGGGGTGTTGTATTTTATCAACTGCTTTCTATGCATCTATTGAAATAATCATAGGATTCTTAACATTATGTCTGTTCATGTGATGAATTACATTTATTGATTTCTGGATGTTGAGCCAATCTTACATCCCCAGGATGAACCCCACTTGATCATGGTGCACTATCTTTTAAATATGTTTTTGTATGTGATTTGCCAGAGTTTTATTAAGGATTTTTGCATCTATGTTCATCAGAGATATGGGTCTAAAGTTTTCTTTCCTTGATGTCTATGTCTGGTTTTGGCATCAGGGTGATTTGAGCTTCATAAAATGAATTTGGAAGGGTTCCCTCCTTTTCTATTTCATGAAATACTTTCAGGAGTATTGGTATAAGTTCTTCTTTGAAGGTCTTGTAGAACTCAACTGAGAATCCGTCTGGTCCTGGGCTTTTCTTGATTGGTAGGCTTTTGATGACTTCTTCTATTTCATTGCTTGAAATTGATCTGTTTAAATTACGTATGTCCTCCTGATTCAGTTTGGGTGACTCATATGTCTCTAGAAATTTGTTGATGTCTTTGAGATTTTCTATTTTGTTGGAGTGTAGATTTTCAAAGTGGCTTCTAATTATGTTTTGTATTTCATTGGTATTTGTCATGATATTTCCTTTTTCATCACAAATTTTAGTAATTTGAGTTTTCTCTCTCCTTTTCATTAGTGTGGCTAAGGGTTTATCTATTTTGTTTACTTTTTCAAAGAACCAACTTTTTATTTTGTCCATTTTTTCAATTGTTTCTTTTGTTTCAGTTTCATTGATTTCAGCTCTGATTTTAATTATTTCCTGTCTTCTACTACTTTTGGTGTTGTTCTGTTCTTTTTTCCCTAGGGCTTTCATATGTAATGTTAGGTCATTTAGTTGCTGACTTTTTGTTTTTTTAATGTATGAGCTCAACACAATGAACTTTCCTGTTAGTACTGCTTTCATGGTATCCCAGAGATTTTGATATGTTGTATCATTGTTCTCCTTTACCTCTAAGAATTTTTTTATCTCCTCCCTGATATCTTCTGTTATCCATGTTTAATTCAATAGCATATTATTTAGTCCCCAGGTATTGGAGAAGTTTCTGTTTTTTATTTTATCATTGATTTCTAATTTCATTCCATTATGATCTGATAGAATACAGGGTAGAATCTCTGGGGGGTTTTTTTGTATTTACTAAGGGCTGATTTGTGGCATAACATATGGTCTATTTTAGAGAAGGATTCATGTACTTCTGAGAAGAAAGTGTATTTGCTCATTGATGAATGGAATATTCTATATATGTCTGTTAAATCTAAGTTATTGATTGTGTTATTGAGTTCTATGGTTTCTTCATTCAGTTTTTGTTTGGAAGATCTATCCAGTGGTGAGAGCAGTATGTTAAAGTCATCCAGAATTATTGTGTTGTGGTCTATTTGGTTCCTGAAATTGACAAGGGTTTGTTTGATGTACGTAGATGGTCCATATTTGAGGTATAAATATTTATGATTGTTATGTCTTGTTGATTTATGGTTCCCTTAAGCAGTATGAAATGTCCTTCTTTATCTCTTCTGACTAAATTTGGCTTGAAGTCCACTTTATCTAATATGAGGATGGAAACCCTCACTTTTTTACTGAGTCCGTGTGAATGGTGTATTTTTCCCCATCCTTTCACCTTGAGTCTGTGGATTTCTTTTTCTATAAGATAAGTCTCTTGAAGGCAGCATATTGTTGGGTCTTTCTTTTTAATCCAATCTATCAGTCTATGTCTTTTGATTACTGAGTTTAGGCCATTAACATTCAGGGTTATTATTGAGATATGATTTGTATTTCCAGTCATTTTGGCTTATTTTCAGATTTGAACTTGGCTTCATTTCTCTTTGATTGGCTTTACCTTTAGGGCAGTTTCTCCCTTTGCTGACTTACTTGTTGTTTTTCATTTCCTCCTAATGGAATATTTTGCTGACAATGTTCTGTAGCAGACTTTCTATTTGTAAATTCTTTTAACTTTTCTTTATCATGGAAGGATTTTATTTCATCCTCAAATCTGAAGGTTAGTTTTGCTGGGTGTAAGATTCTTGGTTGGCAATCATGTTCTTTCAGAGCTTGAAATATATTGTTCCAGCTCCTTATAGTTTTTAGGGTCTGGGCTGAGAAATCTGCTGATATCCATATTGGTTTCCCCCTATAAATAATCTGTTGCTTTTCTCTCATAGCCTTTAAAATTCTATCTTTATTTTGGATATTAGGAATTTTCATTATAATGTGACTTGGTGTGGATCTGTTGTAATTTTGTACATGTGGTGTTCTATAAGCCTCTTGTATTTGATTTCCCATTTCATTCTTCGGGTTTGGGAAATTTTCTGATATTATTTCATTGAATCAGTTGTTCATTCCTTTGGTTTGTATCTCTTTACCTTCCTCAATCCTGATAATTCTTAAAGTTGCTCTTTTCATGATATACCATAGTTCTTGAAGGTTCTCTTCATGATTTCTTACTACCTTCCCTGTTTGGGCAATTTTATTTTCAAGACTAAATAATTTGTCTTCATTGTCTGAGGTTCTGTCTTCCAAGTGATATAGTCTGTTGGTGATGCTTTCTATTGAGTTTATCATATGGTTTATTATTTCCTTCATTTTTCAGAATCTCTATCTCTTTATTGAAATGATCTTTTGCTTCCTGAAGTTGTTCTTTCAATTCTTTGTTGGAGTGATCATTCATTGCCTGCTTTTGCTCTCTTAACTCCTCAATTGCTTCTCTGATCATTTTAATCATGTATATTCTGAACTCCTTTTCTGGCATTTCTTCTACCATGCTGTCATTGGATTCTATTAGTGTTGAATCTTGGTTTGTTTGGAACACTTTTTTCCCTTGTTTTTTCATGTTGTTCGTGTATCTTCCCCTCTAGCAGTGTGGATCTGGGATATTTCAGTTTCCCCCTATAGGCTTATAGTGACCCTGCAGGTTTCCAAAACCTCTCCATTAAGGGGGAGATCAATAATAGCAGCACCCGGTACAGACAATATGCAGCCCTAAACCATGTAGCCCCTATGAAGATGTTAACAGTATTGTAATAATAAACAGAGAGGATGAGTTCATTTATTATCTACAGTACAACCAATCAAGTTGCAATGAGGTCTACAGTTTCTAATGGTGGACAGAGAAGATAGGGAGGGGTATAGGATGTAACTGTTAATGGGATAAGAAAGGAGTCTATAGAGATACTAGATTGAAGGAAGAGTGAAAGTGGAATCAAAATAAGTTGGTTGTTAGCCTGAGAAAAGGGAGAAAGAGACTGAGGAAACAGATAAACAAAAGGAACATAGAGTGAGGAGAATAAAGAAATACAAACTTAAAAATTTCAGAAAGAAGAAAAAATTATCTGCACTCTAACAGTCACATTGTATTCAGACCCAGTCTTCAGTAGCCTGATGCATGAGAGGTACCTGATAATGAGTTTCCAGTCTCCAGCAGGAGTTGCCCAACCTAAAGATAGTGGCTTCTGTTTCTGGGGTAATCCAAGATGGCTGCACTGGCTTCCAAAGTGTTGACAAATGGGGAGCCACAGCATGGGTGCCAACTGGGTGCCTGTGCCAAGTCCATGAGGGGTGTGAGTGGGCTGGGGGTCCAGAAGGTGGGGCACAGTCAGTCAAGCCAGCAGTTCTGTAGGTTCTGGCTGTTGTCCCAAAATGGCAGCAGCCATGTGTAACCAAACCTGTGGGTGCTATGACAATGGACTTCCAGGCAACAGCGGGCAGCAGGTGGTCCACTGGCAATCTGCGTGGGGTCTGCAGGCTAACAGCAGATGATCTGCAGGTGGACCTCAGGCAGTGTGTGATAGGTAGGTGAAAGGGAGGCAATGGGCAGGCAAGAGGCAGGCAAGCAGAAAAATGGTGAATGATAGGCAGCAGTCAGTGAGCGATCTGCACTCAAAAAGTAGGTGATATGCTAGCAGACAGTGGGTGATCATGGTGGTTTAATGGGGTAAACATTAGGGAAATCTTTAAGCAGCAAAGACTGCCTCACGGAGAAATAGATTTTCCTCTGTTTGAATTTCAAGTTACAGAGGAACAAGGAATGCAGCCTCCCTCTAGTCCACCATCTTGGATGATTATATCACTATTCTTGTTTTTTCTATTTGAGTCTAAGAATTTTTAAATTTCTCCCCTGATTTCTTTCAATAAAAAACAAGAAATTATATGGGTTTTTTTTTTTTTGGTATTTGCTAAAGAGTTGCTTTGTGGCCTAAAAAATGGTCTGTTTTGGAGATGTTTCCATGAATAGCTAAAAAGAAAATTAATTCAGTTGTTTTTGGATGAAATACTCTATATGTACCTGTTAAGTTCATTTGATTTATAGTACTTTTTAGATCTGAAGAGTCTTTACTGAGTTTGTCTAGAATCCTATCTATTGGTGAGTAATGTGTGTTGAAATTACCCAGCATTATTACACTGGTTTATCTAAGTCTTTAATTTAAATAGTAACTGTTTTAGGTAATTACATGCACCAACATTTAAGGCATAAATATTTGCTATTGTTATATCTTCTTGTTGATGATTCCCTTTACCAATATGAAGTGGCCTTCTTGTCTCTCCTGATTAATTTTGGCTTGCAGTCTGCTTTGTCAAATAAGACAGTAGCTACTTTTGCTTGTTTGGGGTCTCCATTGTATGGTATATCAATTTCCATTCTTTCACTTTCAGTCTGTAGCTGTCTTTGCAAACGAGTCTTTTGCCAACAACATATAGTTCAAAGAAACCCACTTTAAATATAAAGTCACAACTGGGCTGTGATGCACACCTGTAATCCCAGCAACTTGAGGCTGAGGCAGAAGAGTCACAAGTTCAAGGCCATCAAAATAAAAGAAAAAATTTAAAGGTCTGGGGTTGTTTCTCTCTAGTAGAGTGACCCTAGGTTCAATCCTAGTAGGAGGTGGGTTAGATACAGATAAGTTAAAGGCAAAGGAAGTTAAGGCAGAGGAGACTGAAGAAAAGGAAATTTATCAAGAATAAACAGTGTCATTACTTAGAGCTAAAAAGTCCATACTTTTGGAAGACATACCAATATTTAATGTGTATACACTTAACAACAAAGCATCAAAAATGCTAAGGCAAAAACTGATTGAACTGTCAGAAAAAGGATATAAACCCACCATTTTTATTGAAGATTTAAACACAAGTTTTAAAGTAATTGATAGACTCAGCAGGCAGAATCTAAGCAAGGATATAATGAACAACATTAATCAACTTGATTTAGCATTTATACAGCACTTCGCCCAACAACAGTAGAATATAAATTCTTCTCAAGTTCACATGAGATATTCACCAACATAGGCCTCATTCCAGGGCATAAAGCATACCTTATCTAATTTAAAAGAATGGAAATCATGCAAAGTATGTTCTCAGACCACAGTGGAATTAAACTAGGAATCAACAACAGCTAATGAATGTAATCTAGGAGATTTAAATAAATGGAGAGATATTCCATGTTCGTGGATAGAAGAAAAGACATTATTAAGAAATAAGTCCTTCCCAACATGATTTGTAGATTATATCCAATTCCAATCAAAACCCCAGCAAATAAAATATTTTGTGGATATAAAAATACTGATTTTGGAGTTTATGAGAGAAAGCAAAAGATCCAGAATAGCCAACATAAAACTAAAGAAGAAAGAGCAAAGTCAGAAAACTGACACCACTCAATCATGCATTTCCTTTGTTTGTCAACTAAGAAGATCAGTTGAAATAATACACAAGTAGCACTGAGGACATCTAGCACAGAGATTTAGGTTTCTAATACCATTTTTTGAGATCCTTAAAGAAGTATCTGATTCTAGGACTATGGTAGAAATATACAAAGTGAGCCTGGGATATTTTGTGGAGTCAGAAAGTAAAGAAGTGCAAATAAATAAATCCCATATTGATGGACAAAGGGACATAGATCCAAGTAAAAGAAGTCCCAGTGGCCAAATTTGAGCAAGAAGTAGAATGAGCAAGAAAATCATGCGATACTGGAATATAATCCAAATTATAAATAAATACCTAGCAATTCAGTTGGTAAAAATAAATTGTTGAAAAAATTAATAAGTGGGAACAAAGAGACACATCTCCTCTACAGAAGATATCCAGATAATTTATGTAAATATTCTTCCCTAAAGGATGGGAAGTTTAATTTCCCACTCTTTAATCATGGACTATGCATAGCAGCTTCCTTCTAAAGAGTGCAGTATGGAAAGGGTCAATGGAAGAGTGATCAGTAATGGTAAAACATGACAAATACCACCTCAGCTAGGTGATCAAGATCAACCACAGTAATAAATTGTACTGATAGCATGTACCCATTTTACCTCTGTGATCTTCCTCCTCACAAATATAAGCCCCCTGGTACAGTTATGAGAAAAATATCAGACGAATTCCATTAGATGGGCATCCTGCAGTACAACTGACTACAACTCCTCAAAAGTGACTAGATCATAAAAAATGAGAAAAGCCTGAAAATTTCTCACAGCCAAAAGAAGCCTAAAGAAATGTGATCACTAAATGTAACATGGTATCTTGGATGGAATCCTGTAACAGAAAAGAGACATTGGGTAAAAATTAAGGAAATCTGAATGACTGTAGATTCAGGTTCATAATAATGTATTAGTATTCATTCATCATTGCAACAAATATGTTAATATAAGATGTTAATAATAGGGGAAGCTGTGAGGAGAGAATTCTGTATTATCAATTTTTTCAGAAGTCTAGGTCTTTTCTAAAGAAATAAAATGAGGATTTAGTCTTGGACTTTGTTAGAGATGGTCTGGGATATTGAATTAATAGTTTTATTTCCACATTTCAATTTTTTGTTTTGTCTTGACTTTTTCCTCCTGAAAAACTACAATGTAGAATTAAACCTTGGAATTATTCTTTGTTTGCTTATTGTAACTCCTCAGTCGGTATTGAGTGACCTTCCAATATGGCTGCATGAAAGCATTCTAGCCAGAGATACCTCCATACCTTTCTCCCTAGTTTTATAAGTTCTTGCCTTTGGCAAAGATCTCTAGGTACATTCTTGTTACTAAGCAACACTCTAGGTTCTTTGGGAAATGAAAATGTACAAAACAAACCTTTTGTATATGGAGGACTCAAGGCTGGTAAAGTAAATAGATGTTTCCAAACCATTACAGTGCCGTGAGGGGCTTCATGGAAGACAGATCTTTGAGGAATATCAAACCTTAGAGATAGTGGGAAGAAGAGCTTCCTGCTAAGATAACCAAGAAGGCCCCACTGTAGAAAAGGTAAAAAGAAACAGAAACTGATGAGAGGGCTCCAAAGAGAGGGTAGTAAACTATTGCACAAAGGTTAAGTAGGTTGAAGGCTGAAATGCACACCTTGGGTTTATTGATTTGAAGGCCAGTGGTGATTGTGCTGAGGGGAGTTCAGTGACATAATGGAGGAAGGAGGCTGGAAACTTCTATACTGAAGAGTTAATGGGCAGTAGAGAATTGGAGACTATGGACAGAATGTGGTACTAAAACACATACCAAAAATCATCCAGGAACACTGGTTCTGCCAGTAATCTCCATGAAATCCAGGGAGATGGAGATAGTGAAGACTGAGCTCCTAGCTCTGATCCCACCAGGCTTCTGCCTTCACCCACTTCCACTCTAAAGTCACCTGCTTTTTTTCTTGCATTCAGTTCCATGACAATATTTAGTCCCATGACACCATTCCCCAGAGCAATGGAGCCTCTCCTTAAGATAGCATTTCAAACTGAGTTAACCCAGTATAAGTCATGTTCATTGCTCCCCAGATAAGGGCTATTTAAGCTCTGAATTGTTTGGCATCTCCCTGCAAACTTAATTACCCAAATAAAATTCAAATCAGATGCCAAATTCCTCCTGCCAGTTTATTGAAAGAATTTCATTCCTTCTGAATGTGCTTAATTTCTTACCATGTAGTCTCTACTACAAAACGTATTCACATCTTTTCCAGGCTGAACCCCAGAAACAAATTTAAGGGAAATACATTTCCCCATTTGCCTGGAATCCCACTTTATTCCTGTAATCCCATGTAATTATTAATAGTGTGGACAATATGGAACTTCATTAACTTTTCTCCAAATGGGTCATCTTGGGTCACCCCTGCTTTTTATCTCTTGATTTTATGAGACTTCTGTCTTTCACTTGTTTGATAAGGGTCAGTGATTTGATGGCTTTGTCCAAAAGTCAGATGTCTTTCTCAGAGAGATCTGTTTTTAATTAAACCTGGCATAAGGGATAAACTTTTTCTCATTTGTTTATTTGATTTGCTTTGTTTTAATGCAAAACTTTCTAACTTTAAGGGTTACTGAAATGTTTTAGAGTTTAAAATCAACAACGAATTCTTTCTCCTGCAAGGCATGCTCTTGGCCACAAGGTGGTGGGTTACTCAAAGGAACCTCTTCCAAGAGTCAAAAACAGCAGAAGCATTTCCTTTATCAAAATACTTCTTCTTCTTCTTCTTCTTCTTTTTTTTTTTTTTTTTTTTTGCAGATGTATTGTCATTTTTTTTAATTTTTTTACATTTTAGGTCATTGTACACAAATGGACTACAACTACCATTTCAGAACTGATGTGATTGTGTAAAAGAAGAGTGGGACAACTCACTTTAAGAGGAAACCATAAATGATAATAATGAGTGAATAAGCACATCTGTGTCTGATCTGACTTTTCTCTGCTTCCACATACGTTTTCTTTCTTCCATAAGTACCAGCCTCTCTCCTATGCTCTGAGGAAGCTTGGAATCAGGCAGATGGGACGGGATCCTGGAGCCACCGGCTACCTATATATCTCCAGTAAGTTACATCAACTTCCTTCATCTGTTTCCTCTTCTTCTTCCACCTTTGGGGAATGTCGTAGAGACAGATACCATTCTTCACAGTTTCTTGACCCTGAAGCCAGTGTTGCTGTTGAGTCCCCCTTCCAGTATGGAACCCTGCTGGCTGGAAGCTCCCAGTCAAGGATCATAAAGGCAGTGCCTCCACCCCTAGCACCCAGATGAAGACAGCTGGTTAGTTTTCCTTAGTCAGTGGAAGTGACTTGTGTCAATTCTGGACTCAAGTGGTTAGGTACTGGATGTCTAACCCTCCAAACTGAGCCTCCATCTGTCAACTTGAAATCACAGAGTGACTAACCACCAAAAATTTTAAATTTCACTGAAGTATAATTTTGACTGTATGCTTATTGCTTTCTTTGTGCCAAGAAATCTGTGCCTACCTCCAGGTCATGAACCTATTCCCCTTATTTTCTTCTAGGAATTATAAAAAATAATATATATATATATATATATATATATATTTTTTTTTTTTTTTTTTTTTGGAAAAAGGGTCTCACTTTTTTGCCCAGGCTTATCTGGAACTCAGGGGTGCAAGTGATTCTCCTAACTCAGCTTCCCAAGAAGTGGGGCCTACAGGTGCACACCACTACTCTTGACTCAAATTCATTTTTCAATTGAAATTTTTACTGAGAGATCATTGTAAATTCATACAGGTGCAAGAAAGGGCACAGATAATCCTTTGCACACCCCACCCAGTTTCTTTTAATGCCAACATTTTGTGAAACTATATAGCACAATATCACGACCAGGATACTGATGTTGATAAAATCACTCATCTTGAGCAAATTTCCCCGCTCATTCATGTGTGCATGTGTTAAGCTCTGTAAGGTTTTACTACCTGTGCAGGTTGGAGCATCAACTGCCATGGTCACCACTCTGGGCACAGGATCCCGTATTGCCTCTATAACGGTACCCATCTGCCTCTTGTGTACCTCCCCTGATGTCCAATAACTGCATTTCTCCCCTGCATTTCAAAAATTTTGTCACTTAAAAATGTTATTTAAAACATTATACCAATGATATGCTATAGTATGTAAACTTTTGGAGTAGGGTTTTTTTTTCCCCCTCGCTCAGCACAACTCCCTCAGAATTTGTAATTTCCCTGAACATTCATCCAAGTTCATGCTTGCATCCATACTTTAATTCCTCTCTATTGCTACAAGTTCCACGGTCTCAGTATACCACAGTTTGTTCCAAATTAATGTTTTGTGTGAGAAGTGAGGTAGGGAACAAGGTTCACTTTTTGATGTGTTTCTGGCTGTGAAGCACCAGTTGTTGAAAAGATCCACCTTTACTTCATTGAACTGCTTCCGCCCTTTTGCCAAAAATCATTTGGCCATGCAAATGTTTCTCTCAGGACTCTTTAGTCTATTCCACATGATTACTAGTGTATAGAAATCAAGATTACCTTGAAATCAGGTAACCTAAGTTCTCCAGCTTCGTTTTTCTTTTTCAAAATTTATTTGGCTATTCTAATTTCTTTGATTTTCATATAAATTTCAGAGTTGATCTGTTAATATTTTTTTTCAAAAAATTCCCATTGAAAATTTGAGTAGTATTGCACTGATTCTAAAGATGACTTGAGGACAGTTGACATGTTATCAATATTGAGTCTTCCAATCGGTAAATATGGTGTATCTTTCCATTTATTTATTTTTTTAAATTTTCAACAACATTTATAGTGTCAAACAATCTTGGAAGTCACTTGTATTTTGTGTTTATCAATGCTCAGGAGTCTGAGGCAGGAGGATCAAGAATTCAAAGCCAGCCTCAGTGAAAAGCAAGGTGCTAAGCAACTCAGTGAGACCCTGTCTCTAAGTAAAACACAAAAAAATAGGGCTGGGGATGTGGCTCAATGGTCAAGTGCCCCTGAGTTCAATCCCCAGCCCTAAAACAAAACAAAACAAAACAAAACAATGCTACTATTAATAAAATTGATTTCTAATTAATTTTTCCAGAACATAGAAATTCAACTTTTTTAAAAAAAAATTGACCATGTATTCTGAAATCTTGCTAGACTCGCTAGTGCTAGCAGTGTTTTTCATCGATTTTGAGAATAACTTTGAGAACACAACCTAGTGAGCCATGGAATGGCAGCAGAACTTGCCCTTCTGAGCCTTCCAACCTGCATGAACTGTGTGGCAGTTTTCTTCATACAGTCAGGAGGTTAACCATCCAACTGCTGATCTATATTGTGAGCCCCTGGGGGGCAGATTTTCCCAGTGACTTCCTAATGAACCTTTTATCCAGAGCTCCAGGTTGCCATCAAAACCAAAACCAAGGAGCCCTCTGCTGCCCACTGTTCTTGAGGAGTCAGAGTAGGTGGTAAAGAGCCAATCTTCAGCCTTTCATCAATCTGATCAAAGGTCCCTCCTGGCAGCAGGCTTTTCTCTATCGGGCTCTCATGTTTCTGCACATTTTGCAGCAGACTGTCTTTATTCCTGACTATCTTTTCAGGAATGTTTATAGAGTGAACAGCCTTGAAAAATAGAGATAAAGTCTTCTTCTAAAGGAAAGGTTTGCTTACAGCCTCTTCTCTAGAAAGCACTTCCCAGTGTAAAAGCTTTGGTTTCTTGAAGGTAGGATTCTCCTGTGACATAACAGGTGTCACCTAGCCCTCTGCATTGTCCTATGAAAATTGAGGTTCAAGAAACATGTGCAAAAATTCTAATAATTTGGCTGTTGCTTTTGCTTTGAGTAGTAAACTGTCCTTCATCTCTGACCCAGAACTTTCATGTTGTTCTTTGAGCATCCATAAAATTTTGGGAGGATGACTTGTTAGCTTGCAGGATGAAAATCTCAGAAACTTCACAATTTCTTTGTTTTGTTTTCTTTGAAACACGGTCTCATTTTGGTGCCTAGGTTGGTCCAGAATTTCTGGGCTCAGGAATCCCCCTGCCTCACTCAGTCTCTCAAGTGCTGGGACTACAGGCCCACACCACTGCACCAGACTCCCACTTCACCTTTCCTAAAAACTCCACAGAGGTAATGAAATTTTCCCCTTGATTATTTAGGCTCCTCTGGGAGATTCGAGAGCATGAGTTTCTAACTGCCCATAGAACCCCTTACCCATGCATTTGGGCCAACAAATAAGCTTTTGAGGCAGAGCTGTATCTCAGTGGCCACAAAATCCTCATTACCCAGAACTGCACTCTTCCAGTGCGTACCCAGAAACTTCCCAGATGGTCCTGGGACTCCACGCTGGTTGGTACTCCATGAAACCCTTCCTTTTTCCTCCCACCCCTCTCTCAGTGATGGACATCAAGACTCTTTCCAAGAGTTGAAGGCTTAATGCTAAATGACCTTCCGGGACCTCTAAACTTCACTGATGTTTATCTCAAAGATTTGTGTGTGTATATTGGAATACTACATAAGATATTTATATTTGTTTTGATATAAAAATAATGTTTGAAATTCTAAACATTGGGGAATTAAAAGCAGTTTCCTGACTTGTTTGTCAACAGGAGTGATGCTATTGGATTTCAGAAAATTGGGCTAAATTGAAAATGAGTAAACCCAGCATTTCAAGTTCAGCAGCTAAGTAACTTTTTTCTCTGTCTTGACATTATAATATCTTAAATATTAAGAGTCACCATGTCGCACCGAATATTGACCGTTTTTTATTGCTTTACATGCTGGGACTGGGAAATTATGAGAAGAGGGAGAAAAACTGAGCCCTACTCATGGGTTGGATCTGGACAAGGGCTGGGGCCTGAGCACATGGCAGGCTTAGCCTGGGGCATCAGGGGAATGAGCATACCAGCCTGGAAGTCTCCCCAACCACTTGGTCCTTGGGTGGAATTATGTAGGAAATCTGTACAAAGGCATTGTATCAGACCCAATTTATTGGCCCACCTGCTCCCCAAGCCCTCAGCCACTTACCCCATTGAAAGCCCAGCTGCCACCACCACCAGCTCATCTCTTCCACCACCAGCTGTTTCAGCCTTCGCTTGGGTGAAAGCCAAGCCCTGGCCGGGTTTCCTTTGCACTTGCTACAGCCAAAGCCACAGCAGTTCCAGCAACAGCCTTGCTGACCAGATCCCCAAACCCCTCTTTCCCACCTCTCAAGGCAGGTGAAGCACAGGATCTGGGTCCTCCCGTGGCTGCCTGCAGAAGGCGAATGATACAACCTAGAAATGGAAATGTGTCCGGGAGGAACTTTGACCCATGAGAGATGGAGACAGGAAGGAGATGAATTCCTCTTCTCTCCTTTCCCTAATGGATTCCTCTGGGTCTCAGTGGTTTCAGATACCCAGCACCATGAACCAGAAGGACATTTTCTTATGAATTCATGGTCAGCCTGGCTAATGGGCCACCTTTATCTGCATCCCCTGCTTCCCTGCATCACCTCTCTCTTCCTCTCACTTTTGGCCCTGGGATTGCACCCTCCTTCAATGGAGTGTCAGTATATATGCTTTGCTCTGGTCCTGTTTTCTGGGTAACTCAGGTTAAGAGGATCCTCATCCCCACTTCTGTTCCCCATCACACTCCCACAGGAAACACTCTAAGGTTCAAATATGTATCTCTTTGTGTATGTAATTGCCAAATCTATTTTTCTTGCATGTGCATACATATTCAGTCATATAGGAGTTATTGTATTTGTTTCATTCCTCAGTCTGTTTCTGACATTTCAATCATCTCTGTTTTTAAGATCCATATTGTTGGTGTGTGAACCTCTGGTCCTGGTTCTCCATGTAGGCTTTCACCTCTTCCCAACCCTCTCTGCAGTGATGGACATCAAGATTCTTTCCAGTCTCCCCATCTCAAAGCAATGCTATGCTATGTAGATCTTTTTTTAAAACCCCAGTACTGGGAATAGAACCCAGGAGTACTTTACCACTAAGCTACATCCTCAGTTTTGTTTTTTTTTTAATTTTGAGACATGGTGTTGCTGAGTTGTTCAGGATCTCACTAAGTTGCTGATTCTCCTGGATCAGCCTCCCACAATGCTGAGGTTACAGGCGTGTGCTTCCACACCCAGCTGCTACTCAGCTAATTTTTATTTAAAACTCTCATTTCTCCTGGTGTCAGAATTAAGTCTTGGCCAGTTCCTTTCATACCAGTAAATTCAGGTTTTTCTGTTACTGACTTTCTCTGGACTCACGCCCAACATGCACCCTTTTGTTGGAGTCACCTTACAGTTAGAGAAGACTAAATACCACTACACAGTGGGGAGATGCAGTTGGTACTTATTACCAGCTTGTTCTGGCATCTGCAGGTATGTACATCTGCTGGGATCAGGCTGTTAGTCCACGCAGATGGCCCCTGCATCCTCCCCTGTTAACTGCAAGGTCCATAGGGTCCTCTGGACTTTCTTTTCTTTTTTCTTTCTTTCTTTTTTGGTACCAGGGATTGAAACCAGGGGTGCTTAACCACTGAACCCCATTCCCAGACCTTTTAATATTTTATTTAGAGACAGGGTCTCACTGAGTTACTTAGGGCCTTGCTAAGTCACTGAGGCTGGCTTTGAACCCATGATCCTCCTGCCTCAGCCTCCCAGGCTGCTGGGATTATAGGCATGCGCCACTGTATCCAGCTTTTCTTTTTAAAAAAGATTTTATACTGTTAGACCTGTTTTAAGTTCATAGCAAAATTGAAAAGAAGGTAGAAATTTTTTACATTCTCCTTGCCTGCACACATACATGGCCTCCTCTGTTATTAACATCCTTCACTGGTGTTAAGATTTTACAGTTGAAGAACCTAAATTGACACATCACAGTCACCTGAAGTGTATAGTTTACATTAGAGCTCATTCCTGGTATATATTCTCTGGGTCTTGGCAAATGTGTAATGACACGTATCTATCATTATGGTGTCATTATAGTTTGATTGCCCTAAAAATCCTCTGTGCTCCACTTACTTGTTCATACCTCCTACCCACAACCCCTGGAAACCACCAATGTTTTCACTGACTCTTTGAAGAATGCTATATAATTGGAATCACACATTATGCAACCTTTTTAGATTGGCTTCATTAATGGGTCTAAAGTTTTCCCACAATTTTTTTGGGTTTAAGAAGGTCATTTCTTTTTAGTACTGAATAATATTCCATTGTCTGGATGTACCAATGCTGAAGGACATTTTGGTTGTTTCCAAACTTTGGCAATTGTGAATAAAGTTGCTATAAACATCCACATGCAGGCTTCTGTGTGGACCTAAGTGTTCAACTCCTTCAAGTAACACAAGTAATACCAAGGAACACAATGGCTGGCTCCCATGGGAAGAGCATGTTTCGTTTTATAAGAGACTACTGAACAACTGTCTTCCAAGTGGTTGTTCCATTTTGCATTCTAATCATCTAGGAATGGGAATTCCTGATGCTCCACATCCTTAGCAACTTTTGGTGGTGTCAGCTGTCTCTGTTTGGCCGTTCTAATAGGTGAGCAGTACATCTTATCTCAGTTTTACTCTGCATTCCCTGATGACATGTGGTGTGGAGCTTCTTTGGCTTTAGAGCCTCTCCTAATGATGCTCCTGCTGCACACACGTCCTGTTCATTACCTCACTAGTAATACCATGAAGTGACTCACTGAAAACTCTTTCCTCCTGTCCCTGTGCTCTGTGCCTTGGAGTTCCCTGAGAACACTCTGCTAGAGAGGCACAGCGTCTTCTCTGCTGGGTCCTCCAACCTGCCTGGGGACCTTTCCATTCCTCTGCCCGATAGAAACCACTTTCACTTTTTATCAATCCTTCATGAGTCCTTAACTTCCTTCTTCAATTCCATGTCTCTGCCTGAGGTCATTTTCTTCTGGTGGGAAATTATTTCCTTAACTGCCTGGTGGTGATGAATTTCCTTTGTTATTAGCCATCTGAAATTTTACTTGAACGTCATCATGGAAGGCTTTGTTACCAGCTGTAGAACTCAAAGTTGGTGGTTCTTTTCCTTCTGCATTTTAAATAAATCATTCCATTGTTTTCTGGCTTCCATCATTTTGGTTGAACTGTCAGTTTTCGAAGGTTGCTGTCTTTTCTCGTCCCTTTGTCTGTTTTTATTTTTTCCTTGTCTTTGATATTCAGCAGCTGACCTGCAGTGTGCCTGGATGTGATTTTCTTTGTGCTTGTCCTTTTTGGAGTTCACCAATCTCCTTGACTGAATGAATTTGGATCTTTTATAAATTTTAGAAAATCCCCTGCCATTTTCTGTCTGTATAATCAACAGAGACATTCTGTCCCATTCTGTCTTTCTCTTCTTCTAGGTTCCACTGGTATGAATTTAGATATTTCAGTATGCCCCACATCACTTCTGTACTACTATCTTTTTTGCTTTCCTTCCAATACCTTTTTTTGATTTGTCCTTTAGTTCATGAAATCTATTCTCAGCTATGTTCAATCTGCTATTAAATTTATTTAATGAGCTCTTGATTTCAGTTATTATAATTTAAAATTTTATATTGCCCATTTTATTTTTTATCTATTTCACTTATCTGTTGATATTCTCCTTTCATCCATTCCATCCACATTTTCCTTCAAGTCATTCAATATATTAACCATAAGTAGGGATATTATGAATTTTTAAAGTATAACACACACACAGAGTGAAATGTGTCAAAGTGCAGTAATCACTAACACAAGCTTGATGAATTTTGCTTTTGCACACATCCATGTAACCACTACCCAGATCAAGATACACAGTGTTTCCAGCACTTATTTCCCACTCATTTACCACTCTCCTAGCCCAAGACATAGCCACTGTTCTATCACCTATCACTACCAATTAGTCTTAATTTTTATTGGGCTTCATAGATATTGTCCTTTGTATCTGGCTCCTTTCACTTAATGTATCTGTGAGTTTCATTTGTCTTGCTTGTGTTTCAATACTTCGTTCTTCTTTATTGTGGTAGAGTATTCCACTGTATCAATTAATTGCAATTTTTAAATTCATTATTCAATTGAGAATTGGGGTTGTCTCTAGTTTGGGGCTCTATGAGTTAAATTGCTATAAGAATTCTTATACTTGTTTCTTAATGAACATATTTACTCATTTTTCTTAGGTAAAATCTAGGAGTAGAAATGTTGAATCAGAAGACAGGTGTGTGTTACAGTTTTAGTGGAGACGACAAAACAAGTTTTCAAAGATGATTGTGCCAGTTATCAATTTATTGACTATGAGTTTCATATCCACTCTTAATTGCCTGCTCAGTGATAATGGATAAGGACGCAGTGAACACTTATTACTTGTCAGCTGGCACAATATTAAGCCTTGTCAGTGAGGAGCAGTAGCCTCCACTGCAGGAGAATGGGCTTCTCTTTTTGGTTCTCATGTGCTCATTTGGAAGGTTTCTGCAACATGCACACAGCACACAGCACATCTCCAGGGGCAGCCCTTCAAACTAGAAAGATCGACTCACCATGCTTTATTCCTTTGGAAAGTTTTCCAGCAACTTCTATGATATGGCACCTTTGTGTGGATGGCTTCCCTCAGCAGCCCCGAGGAACGCTTTCCAGGGAATTCCATCTTCCTGGAACATCAACGAACTTCATCATCCAGTGAGTCATGGATCCATCATCTCCAACAAGGTATGAATCTTACCCTGATGGTGGGAGGCAAAGCCCAGAACCTCATCCAGATTTGTTCTTTCCTTGGGTGCTGCTATACCCAAACTGTTTTGGGTTTTGTTTTTCTTTTCCTGAGTAGATAGACCCCTCTTACTTTTAATTATTCTTCATATTGACTGTCCTTGTCCAAGTTACTGTGTGGTTTCTGTATCCTGGGTTAGTTCTGACTACTGATACATGCACATACCAATTTGTGCTTTCACCAGCAATGTGTGAGACACAGTTCCTCTACAATCAGGGTATTTTTGTTTGTTTTGTTTTTGTGCTACTGGGGAATAAATCCAGGGCCTTGCACACATAGAGCAAGTGACCTACCACTGAACTACATCCCTAGCTCCCACAATCAGTTATTTTAAAGTCCTGGTCCACCAGACCATAACATCTGAATCATCTGTGTGTTTGCTTCTTACAATCTGTTTTTTTTTTTTCTGTCTCTCTTGCTTATCAACTATATTTTCATGCCTGTTCACAGATCTAGTTTTTTTGTTTGTTTGTTGGATTTTGGTTTTGGTGCTGAGGATTAGACTTAGAGCCTCTCACATGCTAAGCATGTACTCTACCACTGAGGTATATCCCTAGTCCTAGCTCTGTTTGTTTTGTTTTGTTTGGGGTTTTAAAATTTTGTTTTGTGGGGCTGGGGATGTAGCTCAGTTGGCAGAGTGCCTGCCTCACAGGCACAAGGCCCTGGGTTCGATCCCCAGCACCAAAAAAATAAAAATAAAAAAATTAAAATTTTGTTTTGTTTTGTTTTGCTTTTGAACCCAGGATTGAACCCAGGGGTGCTTTATATCTGAGCTACATCCCAGTCCTTTTTATTTTTTGCTTTTAGACAGGGTCTCAGTAAGTTGCTAAGGACCTTGCTAAGTTGTCAAAGCTGGTCTCAAACTTGCAATCCTCCTGTCTCAGCCTTCTGAGTCACTGGGATTACAGGTGTGTGCCCCAACATCCAATCTATTTTTTATTACATGCAATTGTTGTGTATAATTTTCCCTTTTTCCTGTGTTGAGCAGATGAGGATGAGGAATGATCACAGAAATATAGAACTGAACTGGATTGGGGCTGGTTTTGATTTGGAAAACTCAACTGCTATTGAGTCGTTCTGTTCCTAACATACTAATCTCATCTCACCCTATTCCCAGCATCTGCCTTTGACTGAGAACCTCACAGGTCTCTGTATCCTCATCCTTGAGAGACTGGAAATCCAGCTTTGCTCTTCAGGAGTTCCTGATCCAGCAGTCCAGACTCTGTCCCCATGGGGCTTCAAAATCTGCTCACTGTCTAGACGTGGGAGCTGCCTTTGCACTTAAGGCAGGCCGTTTGTGGGGGAAGCCTTTGTTTTCTAAGCACTGTGGGACTGTGCAAGATTTCATTCTGCTTTTAGATGCATTCCTAGGTCCAGAATTCAGCAAATGTCATGTGGAGAAAATTGGTTATGTGTTTAAGGCCCCCTGTGTTCTAATCTGTCATCCCAGCACATGTGGCCACTAAAAGCTTTACTGGTTCCTCCTTCCTCCATTAAAGCCCCCCTCTGGGCAAAACTTGATCCTTAGTGAGTGCCCCAAATTGGCAAGTGTCCCAGGCAGGGGTGGGAGGGGTGGGGGACAGCTGGAGAACCTCATTTTATTTTGTTGCAACAGGGACATTAGCTGGCTACAACCTGTTGGGTCCTACCTAGAAGCAGAAATCTGGGGTTTAAAAACATTTTTTTTTTCTTTTCAAACTATCGTCTCTAGCATGCATTTCCAAAATGTTAGAGTTGACTTTTCTTTCTTAACAAATATCTGCTATCGTATCACTACATTGAGGCTCTGGCTGTCAAAATGTGCATTTCAAACTGCAGGACACAGCCCATTAGTGCTGCATGAAATTGATTTAATATCTTTTAATGGCAGTATAGAATATACTAGATCAGAGGGTGTCACACATGGTCAAGATCCACGTTGTTATGTGAAACGTTTGTTACACTGGTGTGTGTGTGTGTGTGTGTGTGTGTGTGTGTTTTCTGATTTACAATGTAAAACCTATTTATTCCTGTGGTTACAACCCCCAAAAATGCAAAAGCCACTGATTTTAGTTTAAATGGAGGAAAAGCCAAGATGGATAAAACAGATCATCAGAAATAAACATATTGGTTGAGGATAGACAACTTTTTGAGTTTGATGGCAAGTGGGGAGCAGACTGATTGGAAACTGCTCTCTGGCTCCAGAGAGCAAGAGGGAGGCCATGTGAGGGATTAACTATAAGCACCCAAGAAGCAGCCTTGGGAGGCCTCACTCCTAAGGAGGCTGCTTCCTCCTGCTTCCCCAACACCAAACACATGTGGCTGACCTGCCCATGGAGGCCACCTGGCATGGCAGAAAGAGCACTGGCTTCGCAGTCAGAAGAACCTGACTCAGTCCACCAACTGTGTGGGAGTGGGCTCACAGCCTGCTCATATCTAAAACAGGGTGGAAGGACCTTTAGGACAGGGTGGTTAGGAGGTGTGTCGACTCATCACCATGTCCAGTGGCAGGCACATCATACGTGGGTACTCAGGAACTCAGAGCTACTTTTGTCCCCAGCAACCAGGAGTTCCAGAGGAAGACTGGACCACAGCCACCTGGCTGATTCCATCCCTGCAGTCCCCAGGTCCCCCAGGGTTGCTCAACAAACCACCAGGCACCAGCTTGAGTCTGCCCAGAGGCACTGCATTCAGCAAGCTCCTGGCAGAGGAACAAGCACAGGACACACCCCAGTGGATGAAAGACATTTGCTTTGTCACTAACTGGGGAGGTCCCACTCTGGGTCAGTCCAGCAGCTCTGATATTTGCCCCCTTTCAGGAATTGGTTCCTGACCCAGTGGCTGGCCCTGGATCTCAGGCCTGATCTAGGCCTGAGCCCTGCGTAGGTTCTTGGCCAGGAATCTGGCCTTCTATCATGATTCAGACACACCTGATCAGCCATGCTGATCTGCTGGAATTTTTGGAAAGATTTCAGTGCATTCATGCTTCAGCATACTGGGTCTGTCTCTCCCTTCTCAGCCTAGCTGGTACTATTTGTCCTTCCAGACCTGACTCAGTCATCAGCTTTTACTTACCTCCATCCACATCTTGGGTTAGATGCCCTTCCTCCAGGTCCCACCAACCCCCATGCTACTGACACTGGTTGGCACTCTCTGCCCCAATGCCTGGGACTCAGTTGCTACTCTGGCAGAATTTACTTAGTGAATGAACTCTCAAACCCAGGCCTTGCTTTTCTTCTCAGTTACCTGTTCTCTGAAACTTCTGTTTGCCAGCAAGTGAGCCACATTTCAGGGTTGTCAGCCCAAATGGAATAGCCCATCCCCAGTCATAGCCTGCAGGGTTTGAGCTCACCTTTGGAGGAGCCCAGCTACCTGAATGAGGCTACTATTTCAGCCAACTTTTCTTCACTGTGGCCAAAAGACCTGACAGAAACACTTAAAGGAAGAAAAGATTATTTGGGCTCATAGTTTCAGAGGTTCAGTCCGTAGATGGTTGATTTCATACCTCTGGGCCCGAGGTGAAACAGAAGATCATGACTGAAGCGTATGTTGGAGGAAAGTTGCTCATTTAACTACAGCCAGGAAGCAGAAAGCAAGCTCTGCTCAACAGGGACAAAAAGTAGACCCCAAAGGTATGACTTCCTCCAGCCATACCCTACCTGCCTACAGTTTCCACACAGTTAATCCATATCAGCGGATTCATCCACTGATTAGGGTTCAGCTCTTGTAATTTAATCATTTTACCTCTGAACATTCTTGTATGGTCTCATGCATGAGCTTTTGGGGGACATCTCAGATCTAAACCATAACAGCTATCAGCTGTGAAAGTTCCAATTCTGAGAAGACCTGTTATTGAAGATTTGTGTATGGAAACAGTGTGAAACCATCTTTGACTCTCCTGTAGAGATATTAATCTCGACTCTGCTGAGGGCAACAGTTGGGGACCAGGAGAGATAGAAAGAGCCCAAGAAGGGGTGACAGATCATGAGAATGCCCCTGACCACCTTCCCCAGGGCCTGTGGTGAATGACAGGGAGAAGAAAAGGCAAGTTTAGGGCCAGGCCCAGCTAGTCAAGGTAACCCATCTCTCAAGTCCCCAACTACCTCTTTGACTTCCTAGTGCCATGGTGAGGTACTCTTGGTGGCATCCAATCTGCTCTCCCTACCTGAGGCCTCTCAGGGTCCATTTGACCTTGGAGCAGCCAAAGGGAGTTGTGACAGGGGGGCCACTATGGCTCTCACCTAATGGCTTCCCAGGGTGGAGGGCTGGGGTGCCAATGGGAGCCTGCATCAGACTGAGAGCCTCAGCAAGGCCTTTGGGACACAGGACAGTGAGGTCCCTTTAGGACTGGGGTGGAGGGAGAAACTCACAAAATGGAAAGGGAGCAGGTTCCCTGGATGTGTAAAGTTGACTCCAAGTCACTTACAGAAGTGAGACTGATAATTGAAACCTCAAGGTGGGCCTGGGGATATAGCTCATTGCTAGAGCCCAGCATGAGAGAGGCCCTGGGCTCAATCCCCAACACCCTTCCCCTACCCCACACACCAAGAGGCACTTCATCCCCACTAGATTGGCTATTAAAAAAAAAAAAAAAAAAAAAAGAGGTGAGGATGCAGGGAGTGAAACCCTCTATATTGTTAGTGTGAATGGAAAAGGTGTAGCTTTGGAAAAGTCTGGTGTTTCCCCAAGGAGTAACCCATATGACCCAGCAATTTCACTCTGAGGCCTGTATCCAAGAAAAATGAAGACAAATGTTGAGACTTGTATAGAAATATTCATTGCAGTTTTATTCACAGTAGCCCGAAATTGGAAGCCTAAATGTACATCAACTAATGAATAGATAAGCAAAATGTTGTATATACATACAATAGAATGTTATTCGGTCATGAAAAGGAATGAAGTACAAACACAGGACAATACATATGGACCATGGAAATGTCGTGCTAACTGAAAGAAGCTAGTCACAAAAGACCACATGTTGTGTGATTCCATTTATGGGAAATGTCCTGAATAGGCAAATCCATGGACATTGGAAAGTAGATTAGAGGTTTCCAGAGGCTGGGGGGGCGGGGGGAGGAAAGAATGAGGAGGGACTACTCATACTGTTATTTGGTGGTGGTGGAGGGGGGGTGATTAAAACATTCTGGAATTAGATCATAGTGTTGGTTGCACAACTTCGTGAATATACTAAAAGCCATGGAATTGTATACTTGAAAGGGTGGCATTTTATGGTATATGAATTACATCTGAAAAATTTAAATGGGGCGGGGAAATGATGCGCGGTGGAGACAGCGGAACTGAAACAAATGAAATGGTGCTGGAGCGTCGCTTCTCGCCATCATCCGCAGGAACTTTGGGACCTCAGCACCCAGAGGGCCTCAGGGGAAGCGCCGAGGGCTGCAGGACCTAGGGAGAAGATGGCTCAGGATCTGAAGGGGACGCGGTTAAGGTGGTGGCGGAGAATCGCCTAGGACTGGGCAGGCGTCGGTAGGCTCAGAAGTTGGCCGGTCAGCGTAGATTTAAAGGATGGAGCGCGGAAGCTTTTAAAGCGGCCGGGGCGCATTCCCATTTGGATCCCGCCTCGCCTCCAAGCCAGCTGCCCCGCGCTGCGGGTGGGATCTGGGTAAGTGGGCAGGCAGCGGTTTGGGGCCCGGCTGGTGGCCTGGCCTGCGCGCCCTGCTGGGCCCCGGGGACCCGGCGCACGTCCGCGGGGGTCGGGACGCACGCGGGGGCGGCGGGGCCTCGGCTGCGTGGCCGGGCTCCCCCGGCGCCCGCGGTGGCGCTCTATTTTTAGCAGGCGCTGTTGCAATATAAGGAATGCGCGGCGCGCCAGGCGCTCCGGGCGCGAGAGGGCTGCGCGGTCGCTTTAAGGAGGCGCCGGGGCGGGGACGGCCAGGGCGGCCGGCGGGCTGGCTGGCGGGGAGCCGTCAGTCCAGCTGCCGCGGAGCCCGGCAGGCGCCGCGCTGCCTCCTCCCGGGCACGACCGTGGAGGAGGCGGCCTGCGGGCCAGAGCCGAGCTGGGGCCGGAGTGCGAGGTGAGTGGTCGGCAGCTTGGGAGGGGAGCGCGCCGGCCGCGCCGGCCCCAGCCGGGCGTGCGCTTTGTTCCGGGGCGGGAGGTGTGGCTGCCCCCTGGCTCCGCAGCGCTTTGCACGCGCCGGCTGCGTCCCGGGACTGGCTGTGCGTGGCCTTTTGCCCCCATCGCGGGCTGCCGCGTAGCGGTGTGCGATCGAGAGGTCGGTCCCCCACCGAGACCCCAGAGGGGAGGGCCTGCTCACTGCTCAGAGACCTTCCACGGTAACTACCTTGGGGTTCCTCGGAGGGAGGTGGGCGGCGGGACTAGGTGTGTGTGGGGGGGGGGGGGCCCTTCCCTTCCCCTCTGTAAAATGGCGTTAACGAGGACAGGGATCCTCCCGGAGAGTTGTCACATTGGTCTGAATTATAAAAAGCAGCCTGCTGTATAAACAACTCTGAACTGTGCCTGGGTTCGGGGAGGTGGGACTCTGGTCACAACCGAGGCCTGGGCTCGTGCGTAGAACTGTTGCGGCAGGGTCCCCACCTTGTGTCAGGCACAGTGCCATCTCCTCCCCCGCAAGGAAGAGTGACAACCCAGAGTGGTCAGCGGTGGGCTCCGGGAAGCCCAGGGGTGTGGGAGCGCTTAGGAGTCCCCACTCCAGTATGGGAGGTCAGGGAAGGCCTCCTAGAGGAGGTGATGCCTGGCAGCACCACTGGCGGGACTCTGGACACCCAGTTAGACCCTAGATGAAGCTGAGGTCCATGGTCGCTCCTGCCAAAGCGCAGTCTGGAAAGGGGGACAAAGACCACTTCATCGGGGCTTTGATCAGAACTCTGGGATTGTCTCTTACTTCATGGGCCCCTGCTGGTGTGAAACCTTATTGGGCCAAGGTGGTTCTTGCTCCTCCAGGACTCGCACTCTGTCCTGAACCAGACCAGAGAGGGTGACTGATGAAGCTTGCAATTGTAGCCTCCAGAGGTTTGTCTGGCAGCAGGAGTAAGTAGATCAGACTTGAAAGCCTGGAAGTCCCCAGGTAATAACAGCAGGAACTTACAAGGAAGGACCAGACACTTGAGATGGGCTTGCTCATCATTTGACAGTACACCTCCAGAAAGATTTTATTATGATCCCCGTATGCAAATGGTGAAATTGGGGCCAGAAAGAGTCAACAATTTCCCCACGATCATATCTAAGTCCACACTTCTGCCATGTGTCTGTTCTGGCCCCTGTTGTGAAAGTCCAGCTGTGCAGCCTCCAATTTACTGGTGCAGCCTGTGTTATACATTCGTTATACAGCCTTCTCTGCAGACGCGCATTGGTGGGTTCAAGTGTGAGGTAGTGGCTGTGTGTATTATTAATAACTGACATGTGTCAGGGCTCAGCAGTGAACAAAGCACTTTCACAGAGACAGGTCTTAAGAGTTTCTTCTGCTTCTTTTCCCCGGGAAGAAACTTGAGCTGCTAACATTTTATAAACCTCCCAATTTCCTGTAACTCGAATGGCCCTGCTGACTGGGGCTGAAAATGTTTCGGGCCTTGGTTTTCACGCATGGGTCTGTTCACACTGCCCAGCGGCCACTTAACATCTGTCTGTGGTTTATGGTGTAGATTGGCCTGCCTGTGCCAAGGGTAGGGGTTTCAAGGTCTACCAGGCTTTTGGGGGAGGGGGAGGGTGTTGAGCAAGCCCAGTGCTCTGGTAGATACTACCCCTTGCCCCCTGATGTGACCTTGTCATTCCCTTAAGTTGAGGGGAGGTGGTCAAGGTCCCCTGGGGAGGCGGCTTACTGCCTTTCAAGGTTGTTATCTTTGTTCCTGCATAAAGCAGATTCTGTTTTCCAATTCTCATGTTTTTGCAATATGAGACATTTCTGTGACAAGTGTAACTTTTATTTTAGTATTAG
Organism: Glaucomys volans; assembly: GCA_020662805.1. Taxonomy (NCBI): domain Eukaryota; kingdom Metazoa; phylum Chordata; class Mammalia; order Rodentia; family Sciuridae; genus Glaucomys; species Glaucomys volans. Next base: position 653,161 of record JAJEJO010000417.1, read on the forward strand.
CTCTAGTCACAGGTATTTACACTTTCTTATAAAGTGACAAGTCAGCTACCCCTGGGGTTGGTTTCATTTTTTTTTAAATATTTTTTTAGTTGTAGGTGAACACGATACCTTTTATTTATTTTTTTGTGTGGTGCTGAGGATTGAACCCAGTGCCCACAGGTGCTAGGCAAGTGTTCTGCCAACTGAGCCACAACCCAGCCCCCTGGAGTTGGTTTTTGAACTCCAGCGATCACTTGCAATAGGAAGGACTGCCAGCTCTGATAAATTGAGCTTCTGAGGTGACTCGTCCTGACATCAGTCAGAATCACATATTGATCAGTCTTCTGTATCTAGTTAGTTCTCAGGGAAATGTGACCTCCATTCTGCATTTTTTTACCTGGTTTAATCATTTGTTCTACCAATGAAATGCCCTGAGTAGCATGTGCCTCCCTGAAAGTGATAGAAGACATCTCTGCTCAGAAGCCCTGTGTAGTTTATATAGGCGTACTCACATGAACTCAGTGGGAACAGGTTCTTGTGCAGAGCTGGAATGTTCTCAAGTGTCCAGAGGGTGTGCATTGAGTTCCAGAAGCTCTAGACCTGCCAGGCCTAGGCAGGCCTGAACCAGCTATGAGGTAGTCACCTTTGGAGATGGGAAAAAAGAAGGATTGGGTGAGTTCTTTGTGACCTGGAGCATCTGGCAGGTACCCTTTGTCTGGGGACTGAGCAGAGAATTAAGCTTGGAGACGAATTCTTTTGGCGAACTCTGAGGCCCTGCCCTCCTTGTCTTAGACAATGCCTCTGGGCTTTGTGTCCTGAATCAGTGGGGATGCTTTTGGCTGCAAGTAACAGAGCACTAATAGCTGTAGGTTAAACGGAGCTCAGATCACCCAAAGACGCTCTCAGCTCTTGTGAGGTCACTATGTACTTCTGGCAAGATCTTGCATGGGATAGATAGCCACGAAGCCTGAGGGTCTGGAGTTCAGAGTTACAGTTTTAGATTTTTATGTTCTTAAATCACTGCCTTTTCATTATGATAATGAGAGGTCCAGAAAAAATTGTTTGATGTGCAAAGGGGTATATAAGTCAGGGCATTCATAGAACTCTGAAAATGAGCCCTGGATCCCATGTTAGACCCCTGGTCTAAACCATGTTTCTTTACTAGTGTTTATTGAGGTTCTGTTCAATAAACCTGTCAGGCCAGCATGCCATCCAGGGCAGACTGAGAGGGCAAGGTGGGTCTCAGGGGTACACAGAGTGGCATGGTTACCATTGCCCAGCCCTGTAACCCGTGGTGCCCATTTCTTGTCCTCCAGGGAGCATTCCTGCCACGTGGATGAGGTTGGTTAGATATACTCCCAGAGGCACCCAGCCCTCCTTGGCCTGGCCCACACCACAGGGCCTTTAGCCAGCCAGTGTGATCCCAGGCTGCTTTCTGTAGGCATTGCTCTTGTGGGAGTCGTGAAGCAGCCATGTGAATGCAGCTTCTTAATGTCCCTAATATTAATGTCCTTTCCTATTCTGGGCAGCTTTACTAGATGGGGCTTGCTGATGGCCAGATGGCCAAATGACAATGTGGGTCATCACCAGTTGCTGAGTTGACATTCTGGGGCTTAGAAGGGCATATTCTCTGTCTAGAGAGCTTGGCAGCAGGCTTCCCTGTGGATGAAGCATC
>JAJEJO010000417.1:655214-774487 GCA_020662805.1 Glaucomys volans
CCCTCAGGGTTGTCATGGGGATTAGATGAAATACACAGATGAAATATGCCGAGAGACCAGAGAGGACCCTGCGGATGCCGAGCATTATCGGTGTTCAAGCAACCTCAGATAACAAAACCCTCCACTGACGGGGCCTGTGAGCATATTTAGTCTAGACTCACACCAGCAGAGCACATTGGTCATCGTGAGGGGGAGAGGGGTCTGTGGGACACAGACAGCACCTTCCATCTTAGTGGTTACATACTTGTTTATATGTATTATATAAAAGGATCACATCAAACCTGTTTTTAAATGAATATTTTACTCACATTAAGATTGAAGGTTTTAAGTTGAAAAGCATACTTCTTAAAAGTATGGTGATTTGAAGATAAGGATTAATAATAGTAGTGGACAAATATGGCCAGAATGGGAAAGTGACCCTCTGAGCCAAGACTAGGAAACTGTCAGCAACTACCAAGGTTGGAGCTTTATCTGCAGGTGGACCCTTCTAGAGATGGGGCTCCTGCTGCCTTCAAGTCCACTCCCCTTAGGGCCTGCTCATCCTTGGACAGTTCTTTCCTTTCTCCCCTTAACCTGTCCCACCCGAACCTTTGACAGTCTTGTTTCCTCCAGCATGAGCAGTTTTACTTTAATTTCTCAAGTGGCATGATTTCTTTGTATCACCTACATTTCTTCCTCCCTGCCTTCCTCCCTCCCATCCATATATCTTTCCTTCCACAAAGACTTGTGGACTTTCCCTCTACGGTGCTCTTTACACTCACCAACTCTAAGCCTCACAATTTTTTCAGGTGCCATTGACTTTTTATGGCTGTGGAAACTGAGGCTCAGGGAGTTAGGTGAGGCCCCACAGTTGTTGCCTGAGAGAAACTGAGGCAGGAAGCAGTCTGAGTTTTGTGTTGAAGCTCATGCTTCTTCTCCTTTACCTGCCATCCCCAGGACTGGAGGCACAGTCCTTTCTCTGCTGGCGCTGAGGGTCTGACTGTCCATAGTCAGTGCTGCCATGGGTCAGGGATCCCTGAGGAGAGGGGCCATGGCAGGCGCAGGTGCAGCCTTGGCTGATCGACAGAGAGAGGCAGAGAGGGCTGGTGATCAGATCTCTCCTACTCTCACTAACCCTATTTTCAACCACTGAACCCCTAAATCACTTCTGTACTTTATTTTAATTATATATTTTTCTGGTAGAGGGATTGAATTCAGAGCACTCTACCACTGAGCGACATCCCCAGTCCTTTTTATTTTTTCTTTTGAGACTGGGCCTCATTAAATTGCCTAGGCGGGCCTCAAACTTGCTGTCCTCCTGCTCAGAGTCCTGGGTTGCTGGCATTATGGGTATGCATCACTGTAGCCAGCTTTTTTTTTTTTTAATTTTGAAAAGTTAAAAAGAGAAACATCATGTAAACAAAGAAACATTGTGCACCCGTTACCTAGAATGAGTGGCTGTGACCATCCTGTCTGCACTTGATCCTCCCGAGGTCCGGCAGGACTTAGAACAGATCCCTCATCATTTGTCCTGACTGGTTTGGGCCCATCTTGAGCCTGTGGTGGACTTTGGGAGCCTCACCCCGAGTTTCCATGTGTTGGCTCTCTCTTTGGACTTCAGGTGCCCAGCTAATCAACTGGAGATGCCAAGTGGCCTCTATGGATGCTCCTTTCCTTACCTCTGACCACACTGAGGAGTGAGACGAATGTGCATTTTTGGCTTTGACCTTCGAAGATGTTCATCCACCCTCACAAACACCTGCCTTGACTGTTGTGGGTTGCAGGGCACAGTGTAGTCATAGATGCCCCAGTTGAGCTGTAATTTAGAGGGAAGATGGCAGGTGTACTTGGGAAAGACAGAGAAGACACAATTCTATTTTTATGACTGACAATGATTTGTTCAGCAGCCTGTCTTAAACAGTCTTTGACAAAATCCATTTTGTATTGTAAAGTATAAAACTATTTTAGAGGGAGGGGACTAAGTCCACAGGGTACTTTCTAACCCCCAGGGGCACCTGTTCCAGCTCATCCTTAGGAACGGATCCTGGGTGCCCCATGCTGGGTTCTCCTCTCTGCAAGGCTGCCAGTCCAAGGGTGGATGCTCCCTGCGATGACAGGAAGCATCTTCTCCCCCAGCGGTTGGCAGCCTTCTCCTCCCCACCATGGGTAGACTCTGGAGGCTGGTGTGATCCCATTTGTGTGTAGCTTGAGCTTGAGTTAGAACAGTGAGCAAAGCTCTGCTTTTTAAAGCTGCGCAGTGAAGATCTAGACATTTCTGGAAAGGTCTTCCTTACCAGCCAGAATCCTTTTTCATGGAGTCACAATTGGAGGCTGAGGTTTGAGCTAGTTTCTGAATACACATTTGAGGACCCAAGGTGGTCCCCAAGTCCTCTTTATTAAGTGGGGAGGATGAGGTGAAGTGCTTTCTATCCCTGAGTTGTCAGTAAGGAATCACAGCTCTGGGTCCTTCTCCCTCTGATGGAGATGCTGCCAAGTCAGCAAAGGTGGAAGGTGAGACCTCAGAAGGACCCCCTCTGCTGGGTTTGTCTCGCCATAGAAGTGGCACCCATGAAAGCAGTTAAAGATGTGATAAAACCAGGTCCTATTTGATGATGCAGAAATACACGTATGGCTTGTACTTACAGGCCCCCTTTCTAAAGGAAAGGTCAAGCTTACAAAGAACCTGCTTGCTGTAAGTACTGTGTTTAGGCTGTCCCCACTATTCCAGATACCGAGATGGAAAGTACTGATAGGCACATGGACCTGTGTGGAGATTGCTAGAAGTGTGGTAGAGTTTGGGAGGGCCACTCACCCCTGCAGAAGCTGATCATTTTGGGGGGGGTAGTTTGGGGACAGGTTCTTGCCTCCCCAAAGCATTATATTCATTTCAAAAGCAAAATTAATTTTAATTCCATTTAGTATTTTTTTTTTCCCCTTAGTCTCTCTTAGAATTCCAACATACCTTCTGGGAAATTCCCTCTTTAGATAACCCACAATTCACCTCTTCGTGTTTTAACTGGAAACAGACCCTGAGGAGGAGATAGAGGCAAACGCATCTTCCTCAGCCAGTACCATTCCCTCACGAGTCAGGCCCAAAGCCCAAAATAGCCTCTCTCATGTTCTTCTTTCAATGCCTGCTTTATTATAACCGGAGATGAGGGAAGAAGGGTGGAGATGCTGTCCCAAAGCCTCGGGGGCACGTGAGGGACATCTCCTCAGCCTTCCCTGCACTTGAGCATTCCTCAGGTTGAGGCTCCTGGCAGAGCTGAAGGCCGAGCCTCCATACCTGGCCCCTCTCCCCTCCAGGGAGCCAGGCTCTCAGAGCCCACTCATTGGTGCCCCCAGGCACCCGAGGCCAGTGGTCTCAGCTTGCACGTCCACCTCCTCTCACTGACCCCCAGCCCCACCCACCCTCATTGGACAGTGGCCTGAATCCACTTATCTGGGGCTGGGTGGGTGTTTCCTGCATGTTTGAGATTTTATGGAGGAAATCAAAATAAAGAAACAAAGCCTTTGTTTTATTTCTGGACTCCAACTGGGGGATGGCTGGAGGGATGGAAAGGGGCAGCAGGAGCTGGTCACTTGGCACTTCAACAAAATAGTCATTCTAATAGAGCATTTCACAGGGACTTTTCTATTTAGGGTTGGTGTGGGCGAATAGGAAAAATGGGCAGAGGGCTGAGATCCATCTGTGCAGGGAAGAAGAGGGTGGGGATCCATTGCCCCGAGCAGAGTCTGCGGCAGAGCTTGGTGTCCAGGCAGGGGCCTGGGACCTCCCAGCTGGGCTGGGGCATGGGCAGGCTGGGGCGCCCTAGGCACTCTCTGTCCTTCCTTCCTGGGGGGATTTCTGTTCCACTCCCTGTTTGTATGATGCACCTTGAGTAAGTCCTCCACCTTGATGAGTCTCCTTTCCATACCCAGAGGGAGGATGTCCCCACTGTCCTCTGTCCCCCTTTCTTATCTAGTCTAGTTATATGGGTCCGGCTTGCATTTGCCACCACTGTTGTATATTCCAGGCTTCTCCATGGGTTGCCTGTGGCTCAGAACAGGGCTGAAGTTAAAATCCAGTCAGAAATCCTCCCTTTGTGTGGTCATGCCCAACAAATTCCGCCCTGGCTGTCCTTCCCCTCAAACTTACTTTACTGCCATTTTCCAGGGACCAATTTTCCTGGACACTTACCCCAGACCTTCTGAAAACTCCAAATTTCCGTGACTTTTGATTGCAGAGGAATGATGACATCTATGAACTTTTTACCTTATTTTTAATCTGGAAAGGTTCATTAAAGAGTTTATCTAAACAAGAATTATGTACCCTAGAATTACAGTAAGAACCAGAAACTATGGAATGATTGTCTTCATTATTATCAGACCAATTACATTCTTAAGTTGGGCCTTCAAACCTGTGCTTTGCCGTTAGAACACTTTGCAGAGTAGCTGCAAGGATTAGAGGTGATGCAGATCAACAAGTATTTATTGAGCACCTCTGTGCCAGGCATGTGCTGGGCACTGACAACCTAAGATACATTACGTAATAAACAGCTAAGCGTTAAGTACCATCGTGCAGAGTGCTGTCAAGGCAAACTGGTGCTTGTGGAGAACCTAACAGCAATCTCACCGAGTCTGGGATGCAGTGGGGATGGGGAAGCATAGGTAGGGTGCTTAGCATGTGGTCAGGGCTTAGGAAACAGGCGTAATAAATATCAATCTGGGCCACAGGATTCAGCCTGGATCCACATCCCACTGGCTGCTGCTACCACCCACCATCGCTTTTGCAGACAGGTGTTTCATGTGCCTGAGGTTATGCAACTAGCAGAGAGGCGGATGATTTTTAATGATGACTTAATGACAGCGCTGTGTGTAGACAGCAGGGGCTGGGCGCCTGGCCCCCAGCTGGTACAGACCTTCGATGAGTCCTGCATTTGGGAGTGGAGCAGCCTGTCGACTCTGCCCTCCTTCCACGCCGCAGCTGCCTGGCCTGGCCAGCCTGGTTCGGAGGGCAGAGGAAACGCAGCAGCCCTTTAGAAGGCAGCTTCAATCCTGGGTGGGGAGGGGCCCCTGAGAAGTCAGCCCACCCTGCCCGCCCTGGCTTGATGTGGTCCTGCTCTGTGGGCCTTCGCCGAGGAGGCTCCCACACCTCCCTGGCTGCTCATCGCTATGCCTGACTCGTATTCAGGAAGTTTCTCTTTTATTTGGCCCCAGTTTGGCTCTGAAGTCTGGTTGCTCTTTAAAAATGGAGATTGGATCACCTCACCCTACCTCAGGGAAAAGCCTGGACCGTTTCTTTTGATGAAGCAGAAATAAAGTTCACATTCTTCATTAATGGGGTTCAGTAGTTTGAGTATGAATGACGAGAGCGAATTCCAGCCACGGCCCTTTTTGAGGTGCCTTTTGGCTCTCCACTGCCCTGGGTCTGACACACTGCCGGCGGTGGGCTGCGTGCCCTCCCCCTGGAGAATGCTCCTCTGGAAATTTTCCTTTGGCCTGAATAACCCCTGCTGCTGCTCCTCAGGGTCACTGCTACTTCCTTCCATCTCAGCCGCTTTGCAGCCAAAGCCAGGCCAGGCCAAGGCAGCACGAAGGTGGTCTGCCTGGGGACGGCCACCCCGCTGGATGTGTGCACCTCAAAAAGGCCAGGGTGGCAGCTAATGACCTGGGCTTGGTCCACCGTATAGCACAGGGTCATTTGTTTGCTTCATACAATGTGTAAAACTTTTAAATTGATGGCTGGTATTTTAAAATCTGGTCTACACATGACTCGAATTTATGGAGACTTTTTAAAATTTTAAACTATCCGGTAGTTTGTTGCAGATAGTCAACTGGGGCCCGGAGACAGAGAGGACAAGGTCCAGCCCTCAGCGCCCTGTCCCACTCTAGCTGAGGAATCTGACAGTGAAGCAGCACCCAGCTCCTAGATGTGAGGGTTGGCAGAGGGGGCACTTTCCAGAAGGACACAGCGGCTCTGAGGCCAGCCAGAGCTTGGTGGTCAGGCCTCAGGTGGACACACGTGGCCTTGGACAAACTGCAGAACTCTCTGTCCTTCAGGGTTCTTGGGGCTAACAGGGTCTTCTTGGCCAGGTGTATGTGAGTTGTCAAGGGGCTCGATGGCTGCACCTGGCTGGCATTCCATAGACAGGCAAGGGACTCTGTGGAAGGAGGCCCCGGGTGGAAGCGGAGGGCCCAGAGGAAGGAAGACTTCCAGGGTGCAGTCAAAACATCCTGGGGAAATTGAGGCACTCCTTGCGATGGGTGGTTTTCTAGGCAAAGTGGGCAGAGAGCACTCACTGGCAGACTGTGTGGACAGGGTCTGGAGCCTGGCAACTGAGTGCCATCCTTGAAGTCACTCTGCTAGGGATCAGCAGGAGCAGAGACCACACACGGGGTGGGCGGGGCTTCAGGCAGCCCTGGGAGAGTCCTCCCGGAGCAGCCATGCACTCAGGAGAGCTGAGGAGTAATCATGCTGGAATGGTGGGGGACAGTCCTGGGGGAGGGGTCCAGGCCAAGGGCAGACGCCAGCCACTGAGTGGGTGAGCCACGTATGGCAGAGTTGCTGAACTTTGACCTTGAATTTAAAGTAAAGGGTTGAAGTAAACAGAAGGGAGGAGAGAGTCAGGGCAGAAAGGTGGGAAAGAGCCTGGGAGGCAGGAAGAGGCCAGTGAAGCCAGTTTGTGCAGGGTTGAGCCTGAGCAGCCCAAGATGGGGCAGCCAGCAGAGGGGTCACCTCAGCCAGAATGGGGGGAGCAGGACTGCAGCCTGCTGGGCCACAGGAGTGCAGGGCCCTCAGAGTGAGCAAGCCCAGAGCCGTGGAGCCGGCACTCCCTGTAGGGTGACCGCTAGCATGACCTTCCCAGTCACAAGCAGATTCCCGTGGAGGGCGCGGAAGTTGTCCTTAGTTGCAGGTGCGGCTGCCCCAACACTAGGAAAATATTAATAGACCTCCAGGGACTGAGAATAAGGTTTAAAAATAAAGCCACATTCTCCTCTCTCGCCTCAGCTGCCACCCAAGGACGCCATGAGCCTGTGGGCAGCCTGCCCCCGCAGAGCCCATGCTCCACAGGACAGGAGACCCTGTCTCTCACCTCTAGGTTGAGACCCCTCCCTGTGCTCTGTGAGGCACAGGGACACAGCAGGGGCAGGGGTGGTACTCCTGTGAGTCAGCCATGCCAGTGAGGCCTCTTGTTCTGAGGCTGTGTGACCCTGACACTGAGGACCCTATTAACCCCTTGGTCCTGAAAGCCCTTAGACCCGCCATGCCTGGTGGACGAGCTGAGTGGTGAGCAGGACATCATTTTAGTCTTGCCACCTGCTGGGTCTCAGGGCCAAATATCCGCTTCTCCCTTTGCTAGCCTGTGCCTTTTGGGCAAATGCCTTGGCATCCCCAGCTCTGCCTCCCCACTGATGAAATGGACAGCGCAGCTCCTGCTGTGTGACAGCTGGCCTCACCTGGGTCACCTGCCTCTGCTCCCCCCACCCCTGACCTTCTGGCCCTTTCCTCCCCTCTCCTCTGAGCTTCGAGAACGTTCTAAATTTGTACTGTGCGATTAGTCTGGTCTCCCTGAGGCTCCACTGGGATTCTCCTACTGGTTAACTTCCCTGAAGGCAGCAAAAAAACTTGTGGGGCCCCTGCTTGGTTGGGCAGCTGTCCAGCAAGCCTGCGTTGAGCTTCCATGATGGCCTATGGTTAGGGAAGGGTCCTGGGGCCTCCAGTCCCTCACCTGTTAGCCCTGCATCCTTGGCCGCCTGTTCCTTCGTCATTGAGGGCTTCTTAAGCAGCCACCATGTGCCACTCACTGTGCTTAGTGTAGGGATGCAAAGATGAAGATCCTGAGTTTTCAGAAAGCCAACAGTAACCTCCTGCCCTGCCACCCTTAGCACGCCCCCATCCCCACTGCTGCGCACACATCCACGTCCCATGCTCAGTTGCAGTACCCAGCACCTTCTTGATTTTTAACACCTCTAATTGATATTTTATAGCTTCTCTTCCTCATCTGGGACACGCTTGTCCTATTGTTTACCTGGCTAATACCTACTTGGCCTCCATTATCTCTACCAGGAGGGCTTCCTCAATGCCCCCAGACTGGGTGAGCTGCCCCCAACTCCTGGGCTCCCACATTCCTTAGCCCTATCTGTCACCTCGCTCTGCCTCCCCCCGCACTGTGAGCCCCAGGGACTGGGCTGGGCTCAGGCTTCTTCATCTTGGTATCCCCAGTTCCTAGGACCCAGCACACAGAAGGTGCTCTGGAGCACTGACACAGGGTGAATGGGTGTGTGTCTGGAGAGGAGGGTGACTTCCATTGGTTCCTTGCCCTCTCCTGGGTCCCTCTGGATCAGGTAAAACCAGGCCCATCCTTTTGTCCTGTGACCTGTCAGCTTCTTTCTCTTCTAAGAATATACCCCACAAGCCACGAGGCACAGAGAGGGCCAGGTTTCCTGGTGCAGAACACTTTTGGATTTGAGGACTGGATAGAGACACCTGGTTTAACGTTGAGTTCACTAGCAGTTAGGTGTCTTTCCTGTGCTCTGCAGCAAGCAAGCATCTCCTGAGTACTTGGGGATGTACAGAAGAAGCCATGGCTCCTGTTTCTGCAAAACTTACCTCTCATCCATCATTCAGTCAACAAGCACCTGGGGACTTGCTGTCCTAGGGTGTTGCTGTAGGGATCAGCACCAGGCTGAGACATGGGAGCTGCCTTCCAGGGCAGCTTGGGAGCTGAATCCAGGGCAGCTTGGGAGCTGAAGCCAGGGCAGCTTGGGAGCTGAAGCCAGGTCACAGTTGGCAGGAGAGCCTTCCAGGGAGAGAGTGGGGAGCTGGGTTGTGTCAAGCTATTCCCTGTGGGACAGTTTGGAGGGAGCTCCAGAAATTCAAGAAAGGCTTTGGAGCAGCAGGACTTCCTGCAGGAGAGACTTGGGATGGATCTTGAAGGATGCTGATGTTGGACCAAGCAAGTAAATGTCCCCTTTCATCCCACCATGAGACAAATACAGGTACTGCCCCTCTTGTACAGAAGGTAAGCAACCTGCCTGAGGTTACAGCTCAAGCTCCAGATGAGGGACCAGCCCACAGCTGGGCAGGGAACAGCTCTTGTGGAGGACCCCAAGGGATGGGCTGCTGGCTGTGGCTCTGGAACCACACTGGGTGGTTTCAGATCCTATCACTGCCCCTTTCCAGCTGGGAAGCCTTAGAAAAGGTATTTCACTTCTCAGTGCTCCAGTTTCTTCAGCTGTGAAATGGGGACCATCAAAGACCCTCGTGATAGGGTTCATGAGGATGAGCTGAGTTAATTAAGTGGTAAATCTTCCAGCAGCACCAGACGCAGGCATTCCCGCTGTTTTAACACGATCACTGGTGGCCTGGCTATGGCAGGTGGTCTCTGCATATACCCAGGACTCAGTGCTGGCAGGTGCCTAGGCCAGGCCCTGCCCAGGAGGGCCCCACACTTGTGAGAAAGACCCAAGTGTTAATAGTTGTGATGTAAGAGGTATATGGACGTGGGAGAGAGGGTGGAGGGAGGGTTTTAAGGCTAAGGAGACTGTGGCTCTCCCTGGTCCTGCTTCAAGTGTCGGCCTTGGTCTGGACCTCTGGGACACCTGGAATTATTTCTGCTCTGCTGCCAGCAGGTGTGATACTGGTAGAGAAGATGGGTCTCAAAAAAAACCAAAAAAACGAAAAAAGCAGGGAGTATGGGTTGATGGGAAACTTGAGTACTAGTGTTCTCTAGAGATGACCAGGCGGGCTGTCCCCAAATCCCTGAGCCCTTCCCAAGGAAAAGGATAGCTACTAGGTGGGTAGGAGGGAACAAGAAGGCAGCAGCTTAGATCTGGGATGGGAAACAAGTTTGCTTTTGTGCCAGTCACCTCGTTCTCTCATCAAGGAGCACTGTGTTGATAAGGATTCTAAGACTGAGCAAGCAAGAGGCCCCGGATCCAGGGTGAGGTCTGCCATGGCTCTGGGAATGGGGAGGGGCCGTACCCTTGCCCCACACTTGCCATCTAGACGCCATGTTTAAGGTCTTTGCAGCACAAGATGACATACATGGCTGGCTGGGTGCTTGCCTTCAGACTGGAGTGAGCCGAATGCACTGGGGGCTTCATGGAGGAGTTGAGTGGTCTCATGACAGTGTTGGGCTGGAATGAGCCTAGATATGAAACTTCGCTGGGGCAAAGTCTTGGGGAGGGCAGAGTGAACCATTAAGAGATGCCAAGTGGCCTGGGCCCCTGGAGGGTCAAACACCATTTACGCACAACCTGCAGGTCAGTGACTCTGGGGAAGCTGCCCATTTCTGGGAATTGTGCAGAAGGGAGGGGCAGCTCCTGGAATGCACAGCCATTTCCTCCACATGGGTTGGGTTGCTCCCCGCAGTGTGTCCTCATCCCCCAGAGCTGGGCACACCCAGACATCATAAAGATGAGATTAGCTTCCCAGGACTGATTTAGCTCCATGTGAATTTACTCTCTTAGCCTTTTTTATCTAGAAAACTTGCAGCAGCTCAGTTAATGAGGTTCAGGGGAAATCTTTAAAATAATTAGTATCAAAATAAGCAAAAGAACAATGATGACCAAACCTTCAGTCAAGTTGGCAGCGTTTTTGGCAGAGGCTGTGGGTTGTCCACTGCCCAAACCTCTAGCAATCTGTGGTCCTACAGTCAGGGCCAGGGATGCAGCTGCAGGATGCAGAATGCCCTCCCGGGTCGTGACTCACCCTGACAGTTAAAGCAAAGGTGTGGGGTGATGCTAATGAACTGACAATTGACAGAAGAATTGGAGACCATGTGGCATGGCGGTGCTAAGCGTGATCTTTGGTGTCTGAGCGTCCACAGCAGAGGTCCACTAAACGATGGCAGTTGTTAGCTTTGCAACTCCTCCTGGGCACCACTGGCTCTGGCCAGGGCTCTGTGTTGCTGCTTTGCACTGGGCCTGGGGGGTAGCCAGGGAGCCTGTGCCCCACCTTGCTTGACAGCCTCTGTAGATAAAGCCATTTTTTTTCATGTGCTCAGCTCACCTGGAACAATAGTCACAGTGGGAAGCAAGCTCTGTAGAAGCCCTCGAACGTGGGAACCTGAGAAGAAGGCAGCAGTTTTGGAGAGGGATTATAGCTAGTGGGCGCTGCTATTTTAGGGGTTTCTGGGGCCCACCGCTGTCCTTGGCATTTGCATCTGTTACTGTGTTCGATCCTGCCCCAGCCTTATGTGGTATAGGTGGTGATGGATGGGGCAGGGAAGGGGACTAAATCACCAGAACCTGCCAGGTCAGAAGAGAAAGGAGGGGCCCAATGAATTTGCCTATCAGTGCAAATATGTCCTTGTGGAGTGACCCTCCAAGTTGTTTTCACTGGGGTTTTGCACATTCTTGGGACCCTGTTTTATGCATGGGGAAACTAAGGTTCCAGAGAGCTAAAAGACTTGCCCCAGATCGCACAGGGAGCCCAAATCAGAGATGTGAGTGGAACACAGGCTGCCCGGCTGTAGAGAGAAGGCCGTTACTGACCCCCCCGCTGCCCCACTGAGCACCCCTGGGACTTTGCACACAACTGTTACCAGGAGGTCCCAGACCCACCTGCCACAGTTTGAAAATGTTTAATGAAAATCTTAAGCTGGGGTCACCAGTCCACCCAGCCACCCACTTCCTGGTGTGCATCAGCCCCTTTTGGAAGATTGGACATCATTTTCCTGATCTTTGGCACAAGGGAGGGCTGGGTGGGTGGAAGGCTGCACTGGAGCAGGGTCAAGTAGTCTGTCTGTGTACAGACACAGAACCTTCCCCTAATCTGAGCCTGCGGGGGCTCGTGAGAGCCAAGGAATAAGAAGACTCTTGTCCTCACAGAGCTTACCACCTGCTTGGGGAGGTGACCTCCCCCAATTGTGAAACAACTCCAGGTCACAAAAGAGGATGCCAATTATGAGTAAAGAAAGTGAAAAACAGACAACCCCTGGGTGCAGTGGTGCACACTGTCATTCCAGCCTCTCAGGAGGCTGAGGCAGGAGGATCACAGGTTCAAAACCAGCCTCAGCAACTTAATGAGGCCCTAAGCAACTTAGTGAGACCCTGCCTGAAACTAAAAAAAGACTGGCGATGTAACTCAGTGCTAAAGTGTCCCTGGGTTCAATCTCCAGTACCAAAAACAAAAACAAAAAAAAAAAAAAACCAAAAAATCAAAAACAGCTTACTTGTCTGTTTAAAGATGCCTGAGGTTTTCATGTACATGTTATTGAAATTGTTGAGGAAGCCATATTGCCTTTTAGGACAAAGTTTCCAGTATGAGCAATGGTTTAGGTCCCTGGTGCAGCATGTAGACTGGGTGGGGCTCTGGAAGCAGTTGGTCGCCATGGGAACCAATTCAGCTGCCTTCACTGCCAAGCGGCTGCTGTTCCAAAAGTTGGTTTTTGCATGGAGGGGGCTGCCTGGAACCTCAGAGCCATTTCCCATGGAAACAATGCTCTAGATGATGGGTGATGTTCCCACAGAGGCCTATTTAATCTGGCACTGAGAGCTGAGATGCCAGTGTGGCTTCTAATGCAGGAGGAGGAGGAGTCTGGGAATCATGGAGCCTCAGAGCAGAAGAACCAGGAAAGAGAGAGGCGGGGCAGAGGGGGAGAGAGGGAATGCTGCCTCTCTTCTGAGAGCAAAGGAAAGAAGGCAAGAGAGGAATACTGGGCACCTTCTCTGAGCTGAGCATATTCCATGCATTTCTAGTTCATGCTTAAAGCAATTCTGCCAAGTGTGATTCTCTCACCAACCCCTCTTTACAAATAAGATGCTAAGGCCATGAAAGGAACTTGCCCACGGTCATTCAGTTGGTCAGTAGGAGAGTAAATTTGTGGGGAATCTTTGAGAAGAACCCAAGTCTATCTTATGTACCACTTTCCCACCTTAGAGGGGCCCATTCATGGTCCCCACAAGTGAAGAGTGAACATTCTAGAATGACCTCCTTGTTGAGAGGAGAATTGCGAATGTAAGCACTTTGCTTCTTAACCGCTGACCAACCAACATTTTATCCCATGGTGACTTCAGTCATAGCCTATTAGTGGCTTTTTAAAAATTGTGCCACGTGAGATCAACTTATTCTGTAGGAGAGGGATGCCTGCCTCTCGCCATCTTGGCTGTGCTTCCCATTTACAAAGATGCCATTTGGTCAGAGGGTTTTTCTGAGTTGAAAAACATGCCCATCGGGAGAAGATTCAGCCTAGTGCCTTCCCGAGTTGTGGTGTTCTCTGGACTCAGTCTCCTGCTCCGGCAATGCTTGCTTTCTTCCTGAGCTCGCACTTACTCCAGAAGGGTCCTGTCTATGGGATTGGCCTGACCTCTTAGAGGCAGTTCTATTTCCTGGCCAAGTATTGTCACTTAACCCTCCACATTGTAAGGGCCAGCTCTGGCTGGTAGGTCATCTGACAGTTGTTCAGCAATATCCAAGTCTAGCAAGTGCCCGTGTCATGCAAGTGCTATGCCAGGCTCTGGGACAGAGAGAAACAAGATGCAGGCCCTGCCCTTGTGTGCATAGGAACATGTAGAGTGTGATGGT
This sequence comes from Glaucomys volans, assembly GCA_020662805.1. Lineage (NCBI taxonomy): Eukaryota > Metazoa > Chordata > Mammalia > Rodentia > Sciuridae > Glaucomys > Glaucomys volans. The sequence continues at coordinate 668,707 of JAJEJO010000417.1, forward strand.
GGCCTTTGCACCAGGAACTACGGGGCTCAAAGCACAGGGTGGTGTCTCCCTTGGGAGGCAACTCTGGGCCTGGTTCTGGGCCTGACCCAGGAAGAAGTGTGTATCCTCCCAGGTGCCTGGTTGTGTGCACAGGGCACTCTGACCACAGGGCACACTGGGAGGACTCAAAGCTGGATGAGGATGCGAGAGGGCATGAAGGACTGTGGCACTGGTATGGCTGGAGAGGCCAGTGAGGGCGGCCTTAAGTGACAAGGTGTCAGGCCTCAGATGTCCAGTGAAGGAGCCTGGACTTGACTTCCAGCTGCAGGCTGCACTAGAAGGGTTTGCAGCACAAGGGACCCAGCCTGGTGAGTTAACCTGGAGTCTAACCCTGTTCCACCAAGTCCAAGTTAGGAGGAAGCCCCAAGTGGAAGGTAACCCCAATGACACAGTTCCCTGTCACCTGTGGGGTTCAACCCCTGAGTGTAGGGTGCTGTAAAAAGGAGTGTGATCATGTCCTGCCAGCTGCCTTGGCAAGCAGAAAGCATTTTTGAGCAAGTCCCCAGGTGATTCTGCTGTGGGTGGTCTGAACTCTGACTCAAAGGTTAAGTTCATGTCCTCTCTGATATTTACTAGTGTGTTATCTTGATTTCCTTCAAGAAGAAAATCAACAGAAATGATTTTACTTCCCCATACCTTCCCACCCATTTAGTACTGTGGCTGCCCCCAGAGAATGGAAGCTTTGGAAATCGCCTCTAACGCCAGCAGACATGTTTCAGCCCTGGCCCAGTGCCACGGGGCACCCGGGCGAGCACAGCCATGGAGGAGCTGATACCACAGTCTGCTGACCTGAGCTGACCTTTCCCCTCCTCTGACCATTTCTGCCATTCTCTGCCTCCCTCCCCTCCGGCCCCTTGGACCACCATTGCTGTGGTGGATTTAGCCATCAGAGAACTCAGTTCATTGAAGCCACAGCTCATCTTCTTCTTTGTAGCAAGATGCAAGTACCAGATTCTGGGGCTGCAGCCAGCGCCAGATCCGGTCCTGACCTGAAGGAGCTGAAATGAGAGGGAATCGAACATTTTCAGGTGACTTGAACATTTTACTTTATGGGGAACATTTTACCATTGTCGAACTTTTCCAGTATGCATATATTATACAGTCACCCCTCTGTGTCCAAGGGAGATTGGTTCCAGGACACTCCAAGTATACCAAAATCCACAGATGCTCAAGTCCCTTATGTAAAATTAGACAGTATTTGCATATAATACACCCGCCCATGTTCTTTAAATCATCTCTACATTATTTCTATACTTAATACACAATATCAGTGCTACATAAATAGTTATACTGTATTGTTCAGGAAAAATGATAAAGAAAAAAGTCTTTATGTGTTCAGCATACATGTAAGTTTAAAAATATTTTCAACCCACAGTTGGTTCAATATGGATGCAGAACTCATGGATCAATAGGTATGTCTGTGCATACCTGTTGTAGAAAATGGAAACACAGAAAACTAAAGGACCCTGCAGTCAGACTCAGAGACAGCCTTCTAAACCTCCCAAAGCCAGGTCCACCCCTGGATGGGTGGATTCATCCACCAGTACCTTCCTGGAAGTGGGATCACGTGTATTTGCTACTTTGCAGCCTAGCATTTTTTTCCCCCATCTATACATACTATGACCTTTTTCTAGATGAATAAATATCATCCTTTTTAATTGGCTGCATATTATTCCATTATGTAGACAAACTTCTTTAATTCCCTTCTGTAACATTTATTTCCACCCCCCCCCCATTCCCATCATCTTTGCACACTTCCCTGGGTATCTCCTTAGAATAAAGTCTCTCGTGCTTCCAGCTGTGGGAGAGGGCGCCTCCATTTCCAATCCTGATATATTTATGCAAGTGTATCCTCCGCCTAGGCTAGACAGATTTATACTCTAACTGTATAAAAGCAAATACTTCCCCCCAACTGGGGGGAAGTCCTGAATGTCAACATCAGGCTTCAGTGACTGCAAAGGATTCTGCAACCACTCTGGCCTGTAACCCATGCAAATCAGGATGGCCACAGGACCCACATTTGTGTCTAACACACTTTCTGTCTAAACCTAGAACTGAAGACTCTTTAAGAGATGAAAATAAAAATAAGAAACACCCAGGCCAGCCCTATGATCTAATAGATAAGGAAACTGTGGCTTGGTGAGGTCAGTGTCCTTCCCAAGTCGGGGTGTCCTGCAGGAACCCCCGTCCCTTGTCCTCTGGGCCTGTTGCCTCCCCTCCCTCTGTGAGACCGTAAGACACACACTGCGGCTTTTCCCTTCCAGCTTGCACAGGGATTTTTCTCTTTTCTTCTGCAGGAAGGTAGGATGGAGCTTTCTGTCCCTCTCTTCACAGCCAGTGTTCATGCCATCCAGGAGGCCCGAACAGGAGGACCCAGCCTCTCCCTGGCAGGGTCCACAGTGAGCAGCTTAGGTCCTTTGCAACGATTCCTAACTGTTCTTCAGGTGACACCTCCCTGCCAGTGCTGGCAGCCTCTTCGTCCTGGAGACTGTTGACTCTCATCATGGTGACAGATGCTGGTTTCCCTCCTGTTTTTCAGATTGTGCTTTCTTTCCATGACCGCTGCCTGTCTCTCTTCCTTGGCACTATTTCCAAAGGTCAAGAGGTAACTCCTCTGCAGTTACCTCTTCACGTCAGTCCTTATCTGTGAAGGGGCCAGTTTGTGTGTTTTTCTTTGTTGCTTTATTTATTTGTTTGTTTGTTTTGAGATGGGGTCTTGCTATGTTGCCCAGGCCGATCTCAAACTTCTGCATTCGAGTGATCCTTCAACCTCAGCCTCCTGAGTAGCTGGGACTACAAGCACGCACCGCCATGCCTGGCTTCTAATTGCCCTGCAGAATCCTGGTCCCACATTTCCAGCTGCCTCCTTAGCTTAGGGGTTTTCACTTTTGGCGATGTTTTGTTGTGGGGACTGCTGTGCAATGCAGGATGTTTAGAAGCATCTCTGTTCTCTGCTGATGAAATGCTAGTACCACCCACTCGGTTGTGACATCCAGAAATACCCCCAGACATTGCAAGTATCTTCAAGGGGCAAAATCGGCCCTGGTTGAGAACCCCTGCCTTAGCTGGACTCAGCATCATCAAAATAAAACTTCCACCTTCCTTTTCCCTAACTAAAACAGGGTTGGCCAGTTGCCCTAAGGTTCCAGCATGACTGTGCGTGGTGAAGGCCAAGGAGACGGGAAAGGAACCAGAATTCAGATGGTTGGAGGGGGCCTCAGTGTCCCTGAGCACAGGGGTGCTGAGTAATTATGACTTTTCCCTCTAGCTCTGACCGTCTCAAATCCTCAGCGTAGCATTCGATCAAGACGACGTGAAAGGTGGACCTTTGTGTCACCCATGCTCTGACCAAAGCCCTGTGTTTACCTGTATGGGTTGAGGCGGAGTTGATGTTGAACTCCTTTAACACACAAGCCCTTTAACAGAGCATTTGGCTGTATTTGTAAAGAAGAACAGTGGCACTGGGTACCCACTACCAGGTCTGGCACATAGTTGGTGTTCAATATATGGTGGCAGAATAAATCATTTGAACAGCAATGGTCTCTGCATGGTAGGACCAGAGGTGATACTCTTATTTTCTTTTAATTTTGTCTTTTTGAACCCTTTCCACTCTGGGGAGTACGACTACTTTATGAGAAGGGAGGAAAACCGGCAAATATTTCCCCCTAATTCAGAAAGAAAAAAGTTCCCTGCTTTAACCCACATGTCTTTCCTCCCCAGGTCAGACCTACCAGAAGCATGGCAACCAGCGCCGTCCCCAGTGACAACCTCCCCACGTACAAGCTGGTGGTGGTGGGGGACGGGGGTGTGGGCAAGAGTGCCCTCACCATCCAGTTTTTCCAGAAGATCTTTGTGCCTGACTACGACCCCACCATTGAAGACTCCTACCTGAAACATACAGAGATTGACAATCAGTGGGCCATCTTGGACGGTGAGACCGGGGTGGCAGTCCTGCTTGGGGTGGGGTGTTCACTGGGGAGGATCTGAGAAATTTGACAAGTTTCAGTGGGACAAGGTGGTTTCCTTCTTGCCGTTATGGGGAGGTTGGTGTAAGGCTACATGTGGTTTGCTGGGTGAATCCTGAACAGGCCAGGCCTTCTTAGATGCCTTCGTTAAGACCTTGAAAAGCTTTGTGGAAACCAAAATATACCCGAATCATACCAAGTCAGCGATGTCATGCTTGTTATTGTTTGCTTGATCAGAAGCTCTGATTAACAGTTACAGATGTCTCTAGTTAATAAAAAAGGGAAAAACAAATTATTTCTTAATAAGTATAGTTTATTTGGTAATTGTCTTTTTGGGGGGGGATCTTAATCTGCCATTGTGTTTTTCGTTTGTTCTAAATTGGTATTTCTCAAGTGTGATGCGTGGAACTTATTAGAAATGCAAATTATCAGGCTCCTGCTGGTTCAGAAATTCTGAGGGTGTGGCCAACAATCTGTTTTAACTCACCACCCATACAGTGCTGAATTTAGAGACCACTGCTCCAATCTGACTGATTATCAGTTCACTATTACTGAACCTCTTAAACAAAGATGCATTAATCACAGAATACTGGTCTAGGAGAGAGCTTTAAAAGCCTCTGAGATGCAAATTCTCTACCAGATATTGGATCTGCATGAAGTTTTTCTTGGTCTATAACTTGTTTTCATTCCTTTACCAGTTTTTTTTTTCTTTCAAAGACCACAGTATTTAATTTTGATGAAGTCCAGTGTATCTGCTTGTTCTTTTATGAATTGTGCTGTGGGTATTGTGTCTAAGAAATCTTCGCCTAACCCGAGGGAACAACAGTTTTTCCTGTTTTTTTTTTTTTCCTCCAGAAAAATGTAATGGTTTTAGATTTTACATTGAGGTTTATGATCTATCTTGAGTTGATTTTTGCATAAGGGGAAGATAGAAGAAAGTTCATTTTTCTAAAAATGGTTATGCGGTCATCGGAAGGATTATCTTTTCCCCACTAAAATGCCTTTGTACTCTGGTGAAAATCTGTTGTCCATATTATCTATTCCTTTGATCTGTTTTTCTGTCTGAACACCAGTACCACACTGTCTTGATCATTGTAGCTTTATAATATGTCTTGAAGTCAGATAATGTTAAATCTCCAACTTTGTTCGTTTTCAAAATTGTTTGGGCTAGTCTAGGTCTTGAGTATTTCCATATGAATCTTAGAATTGTTCAAAATTCTGGAATTTGGGATTATGTTGAATCTGTATTCTAATTGGAGGAGACCTGACATCTTAACAATGTTAAGCCTTCTAACCCATGAACACACTATCACTCTTCTTTTATTTAGTTCTTTAATTTCCTCAATTCTTTTGAAGTATTGAGTGCAAAGATCTTTTACATATTTTATCAGATTTTTACCTATATTTGTTTTGATGCTATTGTAAATGATTTTTAAATTTCAATTTTCAGTTGTTTGCTGCTAGTATATATAAGTACAATTGATTTTTGTATGTTAATCTGATAGAGGTTGAGAAACTCATTTATTAGCTATAATGGCTTTTTTAATAGATTCCACTAGATTTTTCTGCATAGATATTCATATTAGTGATAAAGGCAGTTTTATTTCTTCCTTTCCAGTTTGGGATAGGTTTCATTTCTTTTCTTGCCTTATTTCATTGACTAAACCCTCCAGTGCACTGTTGAACAGAAGCAAGAAGAATAGACATGCTTGTCTTGCTCTGGGTCCTAAGGGGAAGCTTCCAGTTATTTGATGTTAAGTACAAATTAATTAAGCATTAGCTGGAGATGTGTTACAGATGTCCTTTGTTAGGTTAAGGATGCCCCTTTATATTCCTACTTTGTCAACGGCTCTTCTTCAGCAACAGATGTTGGATTTTATCAAATGTCTTTCTGATGACTACCAAGATAATCATATGGTTTTTCCTTTTTCATTTGTTAACTTGGCAAATAACATTTTTTTCCCTAGTGTTAAACCAAAGTAGCATTCTTGGGATAAATACCCCTTGGTTATGATATTTTAGACTTTGATTTGCTAAAATTTTATAGAGAATTTTTATTTTCTTGTACTGTCTGTCTGATTTTGGTATCAGAGTAAGGCTGTCCTTATATAATGAGTTGGAAATTATCCCCTTTTCTTCAATCTTCTAGAAGAGTTTGAGCCAGATTGGTATTATTTCTTCTTTATGCACTTAGTAGACTTTGCCAACAAGGCCATCTGGAACTGGAGTTATCTTTGTGGGAAAGTTTTTAACTACAAATTAAATGTATTTAATAGATACAAGGCTATTCCGGATTATCTCTTTATGCTTCAATGAACTTGGTAGTTTGCGACTTTGAAATTTTTGCTTGTTTGTTTGTTTGTTTGAGGGTGCTAGGGATTAAACTCGGGGCCTCACATCTGCTAGTACTCCATCACTGAGCTACATCCCCAACACCCAAAATTTATTAAATTCATCAAGTTATCAAATTTATTGGCATAAAGTTGTTCATAATATTCTCTCATTATCTTTATAATATCTGTAGCATCTGTGGTGATGTCACCTCTCTCATTTCTGATATTGATAATTTGTGGCTCCATTTTTTTTCTCTTATGCTGGTTAGAGATTTGTAAATATTATCAATTTTTCTCAAATCACTAGTTTTTTCCACTTATTGATTATTCTTATTTGGTTCCACTGATTTTCACTCTTATCTTCTTGCCTGCTTATTTGGACTTAATTTTCTTATTCTAATTTCTTCAAGCACAAACTGATGTCATTGATTTGAGACATTTCTTCTTTTCTAAGCTATTCATCTGGTGCTGTAAATTTCTCCTAACTATTCCTTTAACTGCATCCCATAAATCTTGATGTGTTTTATTTTCATTTTCATTCAGTCCGAATTCTTTCTAATTTATCTTTGAATTTTTTCCTTGACCCATAAATTATTTAGAAGTAATTATTTCGTTTTCGAGCATTTTGGAATTTTTCAGAGATCTCTCTGTTCTTGCTCTTTAATTCCATTGTGTAAGAGAATGTGCAGTACATGATTTGAACTTATTGAGACATGTCTTATTGCCTGGAATATAGTGTGTCTTGGTAATTGTTTCATGTGCATGTGGAAAAAACTTGTATTCTATCTCTGGGTGGAGTGTCTATGAATGTCAGTTAGATCAAACTGGCTGAAAATGTTGTCTAAGTCTACTGCATCTTTATTGATTTTCAGAATATTTTTTCTATCAATTATTAAGAAGAGGGGTGTTGAATTGTGGATTATCTTTTCAGTTCTATCAGTTTTTGCCTCTTGTATGGTAACATTCTGTTAGTAAATACATGAATGTTTAGGATTGATATATCCTCTTGAAAAACTGACCCTTCATTTATTATAAAATAACTTTCACTATCCCTTCATTTTCCATCCCTGCACTGCTGCCTGGAAACTCCAAAGGCCATAAATAAGGCATTCATAAAAGGCCTCGCTGATTGTAGATCCATCCTTAGGGAACACTTTGCTTCATTGCCCAATGTCTGGTATCTTGACAACCATTGTTTCATATACTTTGCCTGTTTTTTTGTTGTTTGGGGTGAGAAGGTAAATCTGGTTCCTGTTATTCCATCATGACTAAAAGCAGAACCAAATCATTATTTTGAAAAAAAAAAACAAAACAAAACTTTGAGCCTTGACACATGCCTATGATTCCAGCCACTCAGGAGGCTGCGGCAGGAGGACCATAAGTTTGAGGCCAACCTCAGCAACTTAGGGAGATCCAAAAGTAAAAAGGTCTGGGGATGTACCTCAGGAGTAAAATATCCCTGGGATTCAATTCCCAGTACCAAACAAACAAACAAAAATAACTTTGTGAACATACTAAAAAATACAGAATTATACACTTTAAGGAGGTGAATATTATAGTGCATGAATATCTCAATTAAGAAAGCACCATCCTTCAGGGGCTTGTCTACAGATGGGACTTTGACCACTTTCACCAGGTACCAAGCATGTTCTCACTTTGGGGACTTGGCATGTGGTGTATGTTCTTTCTGAAAAGATGCTCGTTTCATTTAGGCGTTGGCCCAAGTGTCACTTTATCTGTGAGATCCTCTCTGACCAAGCCTTCTATACTAGTATCCACTTACCCTGTCATTTCTATATCCCTACTCAACTCTATTTTTCTTTATTCTTCCCTTTACTGTTGAAAACATTCCAAACTTATTTATGTGTTTCTGTCTCTCCCCCCTCACACTAAAATACAAAATTATGAGAGCAGGGACTTTATTTACTGCAGTATCCCCACATCTGTAATACTGCTTGGAATGAACTTGCAGAATGAACAAATGAATGGATGAATCCTGAACAATATGTATGTGGTCACAGGTTTGATGTGATAGCTCTATTATTTTCCTCCTATTCACATTTATTTATAGGTTGTGTTCATAACTATTAAAATTAAAAGTTTACATTTATGCACTTTCTTAAATAATTTCATGCATCATGATATTGGAATAAATATACTTGGGATATACTGAATTAAGTAAATGTAAACAAGTTTCTTTATTGCAAGACTTGCAATAACCTTTAATATAATAAATACATATTAGAAGCATATTGGTGGGATACATTACCCTTAGGACTTCCCAGAGGGACTGTTTTTTGGTACAGCATCCTGGGCTATGTTCCATAGAACACATTCTGAAAAAAATATTGCAAGATGCATTTAAGAGATTAACACCACGTCTGGAACGTAATTGTAGCTCAGTCAATATTATTTTTCATTATAGCTGAATAAGCTTCTCTAACATTTTTCTAAGTAACTTTGGATGCTAGTTCCTGAGAAAAAGAATCTTCCTGAAGTGTGATTTTTAGATTTTGAGATGACAGTTAGAGCAGTACCAGGAGAGAAAGGGGGAACCTGGCCCACACCACACTCTGGCAGCTGAGTTTGCTCCCCTCAGTCCTAGCACAAGAGTCAGACCTGACTTAGGGCATTGCCCACCCAGGCCTTCCTCAGGAATAGATACCAGAGACCCAGACCAGCACGTCACTACTCAATAAGGTCTCCTATTAAGAAAAGAAAGACAGCTGGACATGGTGGCCTGCGGCTGTAATAGACTGGAAGGTCTTGAGCTTGAGGCCCCCCCAAAAAAATGAAAAAGAAAAAAAGAAAAAGGATGCTTGCAACATTTCTTCTAAATAGTAAGTGTGGATTTTAAAGCATGCCCTATATTTTGAGAACTTGAATCAAAGGAAGGTTGTACTTAGGCTTCAGTGAAACCAGGAATCTGTCTGGGGTCCGCCTTTTCCTGGGTGGTTTGCAGCCCTGGGATGCTCAAGACATCCAGTGCCCTGAGGTCTGCGTCCCTGGAGGCCACCTGCCTGGAGATGCCTTCTGTTGCCCTCTGCCCCACTGAGCTCCCAGAGCTCTGGAATCTATGGCTTCTCTTCTTCCAAACCCAGAGCAGAAACATGACAGCATGATCATGAGCAGTAGGAGGAGGTTCGTTACCATGTCAATAATGACATCATGGGACGATTGCCAAGTGGAAGGCCCATGCTCAGCACACACTCTCCTTTTAAAATTAGTGCATACTCTATGGGATAACGGGTCTCCTTGTGGCATATTTGTACGTGCATAATAGCACCCTTGATCATTTCTATCTCCCAGGACCCCCTTCCTGTACTCCCATCCCCTTCCTTTTCTCTACTTGTCTCCCTTTTACCTTCATGTCACCTTTTTCTCCCCAGGGGTATCTACATATGAGAGAAAATATGTGACACTTGTCTTACTGAGTCTGGCTTATTTTGATTAACATGATGCTCTCCAGTTCTTTTCTTTTTTCTTGCAGTATCATTTTTTATGGCTGAATAATACTCCAGTGTGTATATGTGTGTGTGTGTATGGAGTATTATTATATATAATATTACATATTATATATATTAGTGCATATATACTGTATAAAGAAAAGATGATATATACACATATGTGTATATACACATATATACATATATAGGTGTATAAAAAGATATATAAAGATGAAACATGTATATATATTATCTTTTCTTTATATGTATCGTATATGTATAATATATATGTGTACATATCACCTTTTCTTTCTGTTCATCTGTTGACAGGCACACAGGCTGGTTCCATAACTTGGCTATTGTGAATTGTGCCGTGGTAAACATGAACATGCAGGTGTCTCTGTAATATGCTGACTTCATTTCCTCCTGGTATCTGCCGAGGAATGGTAGAGCTGGATCGCATCGTAGTTCTCTTTTCAGGCTTTTGAGGAACCTCTGTACTGACTTCCATGGTGGCTTTGCTCGTTTACATTTCTACCAACAGTGTGTGAGTTTCCTTCCCCCATGCCACATCCTCACCAGCATTTATTGTTTTTCGTATTCTTGATGATTGCTATTCTGCCTGGGATGAGATGAGATAGCAATGTGGGTTTTTAAAAAAAATATTTTTAGTTGTAGATGGACACAATACCTTTATTTTATTTATTTATTTTTATGTGGCGCTGAGGATCGAACCCAGTGCCTCACACGTGCTAGGCACGTGCTGTACCACTGAGCTACAGTTTTGACCATTTGTCCTTCTTTTGAGAATTGTTCATTCCATTAGTTTGCCAGTTTACTGATTGGGTTATTTGTTTCACTGGTGTTCAGTTTTTTGAGTTCTTTCTATATTCTGGATTTTAATCCTCTGTAGGAAGAGCAGCTGGCAAAGATCTTCTCCCATTCTGTAGGCTCTCTCTTCGCTCCATTTCCTTTGCTGTGCAGAAACTTTTAAATCTGATGCCAACCCATTTGTTGATTCTTACTATTGTTTCCTGAGCCGCTGGAGTCCTACTCAAGAAGTAATTACCTGTACCTGTTTCTTAAAGTGTTTCCCCTATGTTTTCTTCTGGCAGTTTCAAACTTTTCAGCCTTATACTTAGGTCTTCGATCCATTTAGAATTGATTTTTGTACAGAGCGAGAGATTGGAATCTAGTTTCAATTTTTTTTTTTTTTTTTTTGGTGCTGGGGATTGAACTCAGGGCCTTGCACAAGCTAGGCAAGTGCTCTGCCACTGAGCTACATCCCTCACCCTTTTTATTTTTGTTTTTATTTTGAGAATGTGTCTCAATAAGTTGCCTAGTCTGGCCTGGAACTTGGAATCTTCCTGCCTCAACCTCAGGGAGCTGTGGTGTCAGGCTGGGCCATGCACCCGGCTCAGCTTCTGCCTTCTACATGTGGACATGTCGTTTTTCCAGCACCATTTGTTAAAGAGACTGGCTTTCCCCCAGCATATGTTTCTGTCCTCTGTCCTATTCCCAGGGACTCCAGGTCTGTTTTTATGTCAGTGCCATGCTATTTTTGTTACTATGGCTTTGTTGGTAGTATATTTTGAAATTGGATATTGTAATACCTCCAGCATTGCTTGCTTTGCTCAGAATTGCTTTGACTGTTCTGGGTCTTCTGTGCTTCCATATGAATCTTAGGATTTTTTTTCCAGTTCCTTTTTTTTCCTTTTCCTTCCTGTTCCTGGTATTTTGATGGATTGCATTGAATCTGTAGATCAGTTGCACCAATATGGCCACTTTAGCAATATTAATGCTGCCAATCCGTGAACATAGGAGGCCGTTCCATCTTCCAGGGTCTTCTTCAGTTTCCTTCTGCAGTGTACCACGGTGTTCATTGTAGAGGTCTTTCACCAAGAGGGTGAAAGACCTGGAGATTTTATACCTTTTTTGAAGCTTTTGTGAGTGGAATTGTTTTCCTGATTTCTTTCTTATTGTGTTCATTTTGTGTAAACTACTGATTGGTGAGCTGTTGATTTTGTATGTTAATTTTGTATCCTGTTTGCTAAATTTCTTTATCAGATCTAAAAGTTTTCTGGTAGGATTTTTAGGGTCTTCTAAGTATGGAATCATATCGTCTGTGAATAGGGATAATTTGTTTTCCTCCTTTTCTGTTTGTATTTCTATTTCCTTCTCTTGCCTAATTGCTCTGGCTAAAACTTCAAGTGAATAAGAGTGGTGAGAGTGAACAACCTGATTTTGGAGGAAATGTTTTCATTTTTCTCCATTCAGTATAATGTTAGCTTTGAGTTTGTCAGATATAGCTGTTATTATGTTGAGGTAAGATCCTCCTATATCTACTTTCTTCAGGGATTTTATCATGAAGGGATGTTGAATTTTATTGAAGAATTTCAGCATCTATTGAGATATTATGTGATTTTTATCCTTAATTTTCTTTATGTGTGAATTATATTTATTGATTTGCGTATGTTGGGCCATCCTTATGGTTCTGGAATGAAACCAACTTGATCATTGTTGTTAGGGTTTAGAAATGAGGTGTCCCCCAGAATCTCATGTGTGAGACAATGCAAGAATTTTCAGAGGTGAAATGGTTAGATTACCAGATGTGACATAATCAAAGGGTTAACACACCAATATGGATTAACTGGGTGGTAACTGTAAGCAGGTGGGGTGTAGCCAAAGGTCATGGGGGGCATGCCTTTGGGGTTTTGATCTGTTGCTGGTACGGCAGAGCTCTCTCTGCTTCTTTATTACCATGTCCTGAGCTGCTTTCTTTCTCCACACCCTTCCTCCATGATGTCCTGCTTCACCTTGGGCCCAGAGGGACAGAGTCAGCCATCTATGGATTCAGAGCTCTGAAACCATGAGCCCAAATAAACTTTTCCTCCTCTAAAATTATTCTTGTTAGGCCTTTTGGTCACAGTGCTGAAAAAGCTGACTAAAACAATGGTGTATGATTGTTTTAATGTGTTGTTGAATTTGGTTTGCAAGAATTTTATGAAGGATTTTTGCATCTGTGTTCATTAAGGGTATTGGTCAGTAGTTTTCTTTCTCTTTATTTCTCACTCTCTCTCTCTGTCTCTCTTTCTTTCTTTCTTTCTTTCTTTCTTGGTATGTGCTCTTTTTTACCTTTACAAGCACTGCTGTGGAAGCTAGTATCATAGTCTTGTGTTGATGTGAAGAAAGTAAGCCAAGCATCCAACAGCTAGCAGTGGTTTGAATTCGCCTGTCTCTAAGACACGGTCAGTCTGGTTGTGTAGGGAATCCTTTGCCCACATCACACAGTTGAGCAGTACCCTTGGGAATGAGAGCTGAAATCCCAGGAGAAGGGCATGTGGCTGGGTTTTCAGGATCAACAGACAGGTCCCTGGCCCTTCTTCCTGTGCTCTCACAAGTGTCCTTCTGGGGCCAGGTGCTCCCCACTGCTCTGACTCACACATCAGATGCACAGTGTTTCTCCCCGGAACCCCTGTGGCTCCGGGCCCCACCCTCTGCCTCACTAACCTCTGGAACCTTTCTTCCATCACCAGAGAGCAGCGGGGGCCCTGAGTCTCCAGACCCCCTTCCCACCTAGTGGTTCTAGGCAGCCCACCCCTGCAGCGTCTCTCTCCACTGTTTCTCCATCAAGAGCTTGGTGTTTGCAAAGAGCTAAAGCCTGGCTCTTCTCCTGGTCCCTCAGAAGCCAGGACATTTCCACCCTGGCTTCTGCCCAAGCCCCACACACAAGTGCGGTTGTCTCTCTGAGGTTCCTGGACCTGGCTTTTCCCCGAACACTTGGATCCACGCTCTTTCTGGGCTCAGGGAGGAGAGGAGGCTGCTGGGAGAGCAGGGAGGGGAAGCAGAACATTCACTGAGAGCTTTTTGCTGAGCCAGGGGCCTTTCCAAGCAGGCACCTATGCTCAGCAGCCCTACAGCCAACCTCCCATTGGCCACTTCCCATGGGCCCTCAGTAAGAATGGGGTGCAAGGGGAGTGGTCTGCCTCTCTACATATCCTCCCCTTTTGCCCCAGAGATGGTGTGGGAGGAATTTCTTCCTTTCCCTGTAGCAGGGAGAATGGCTGCTGGCCAGAGGTGACAACATCACCCTTCTCCTGGTTGCATCAGTCATCCCTGCTCGGATACTTCCAGATGCCTGGAGCCCACTGGTCACCAAGGTGCCCGAGGCAGGAAGCCCCCCTCACAGGGATGCCGATCTCCTCTGGAACTCTCTTGCTTTTGCTCCTTCAGCCCTCAGAGCCACGATAGCAGTGACTACTGACCAGACTTTTCTCACACTAAATTGCAAGGTTTACTTCATTTCATCTTTGTGACAATTCTGCTAGATTGAGATCACTGAGATTCCTTTAGTTCATTCACAGGTATGCACAGCTGCTCTGTAGCTAGTATGCACCAGTCCTGCTGAGCTAGTTGATAAGTGAAACCTTTGGAAAAGTGCTCCTGCTGCCACTTTGAGCCCCAAGGGGCCTTCCCCTGGGAAGCCAGACCACCTACCCCAGCACCTGTCCAGCAGTCCTTTGACTAATGAGGCCCCTGCAGGTGAGGGAACCAAGACTCAGAGAGGTGAAAAAACAGAGATCACACAGCTAATTAGAGCCCCATTGCCTCTGCCCCCAAAGCCAGGATCTCAGTCCTGCTCTGTGCTCACCCTAGCCTGGGAGCAAAGGACCTGTCACCAGCTCCCATCTGGAATCAGCACATCAGGCTTGGACTCAGTAGCGGAGGTGTGAGTGTGAGGATGTGGCCACCTCTGAAGCCTCAGCACAGCCTTGGCTCGTTCCAAGCTTGTCATCACCCCACCGCAGCTGCTGCGTCTCCCTGTTGCTGACCGTCAGGTCTCACCTCTCGCAATGAGTGTGGGTTATACTGTCACTTTGGAACTTCACAGTGATGGCCATTGCAAGTCACGTGACCATTCTGGGCCCAGCACACCAGCCTGACAGGTGGCTCTGAGATCTCACCTGTCTGCCTGGCGTTGGGATGTGCTGGGCTTTGAGCTTGTTTTGGACTTTGAGTTGTTCCTGTCAGCTATACTCACCAGACCTAGTCCTAGTAACTGGGGGCTTCCCCTCCTTTTAGGGAAAGACAGCCTCAAAGACCTTGCACCCTCATTGGTGGGGCCCTATCCAGGTGGGATGTGACCTCATAATTATTGCAAAGAATAAGTGAAAAACACAAATTGGCGGCTTCTGTAAGAGAGGGGCTCTGTCCTTTGCCACCATCGTGTCTCGGATCCAGCCCAGACTTTGCACCTTTTCCATCTGTTGAGTGACCCAGGGGTGGAGGCACCTTCCAAGGCATATAGAGAACCCCAGTAGATGCTGCTGTTGCCGTGGTTGCTCTAATATGATTTATGTTACTAATTACAAGGGTTTTTAAGAACAGACCCCATAGCCTATGCAGATGAAGGCCACTGACCCACATCCTGTATCTGGAGAGGTCAGGAAGTGAGGCTCACACCAGACTTGGGGATATGGCTTCTTTCCTCTATGGTGTGTGGCCTGGACCCTGAGTGTACGTTCATTCACTCAACAAATACCTCTGAGCACTACAGTGCACCTGGCTCTCTTCGGGGTTCTTGGGGTGCAACAATTGGCAAAGCAGAGCCTCTACTCTCAGGAAGCTTGGGTACAGTCTGGGGTGCAGAGTGTAAAGAAATGTGTATGGTGTCGGGTGGTGATAAATGCTGAGAAGGAGAAAGAGGCAGGGGACAGGAGGCAGGGAGGATGGAGTGGTTGTCCTCTGTGGGCTGCTCAGAGAATGTCTGTCTGACCAGGTGATGGAGTGGAGACTGGAGAGAAAGTCCTACCTGTATGTGGAGAACCTCAGGCATGTCAGGGGTGAAGGCTGTGAGGTAGGGGTACTGGCCTGTTTGGGGAACAGCTGGGGACAGCCGATGAGGGAGGCTGGCAGGAGAGGTAAGGAGACAGCTGGATGGGACAGATCTCACAGGGCCTTGTAGGGAAATGAGAAGCCATTGGAGGGTTTTAAGCAGAGGAAGGACTGATATTTTAAAGGCTTGCTCTGGCTCTGGTGTGGAGAACAGACCTCAGGGGATCCAGGCAGAACCAGAGGGACCAGTGAAGAGGCTCCTGATGGTGGACAAGGGAGGCGCATCCTGTGGAAGAAGTGGTGAGAATGGGTAGGTTCTAGATGTCTTTTGAATGAGGAAGCCTCGGGATTTGTTGATGGAGTGTATGAGATGGAGTGGGGAGTGGAGAGAAAGGAGTCTGGCCCACACAGCTGGGAGAATAGAGTCGTGTTCAAGATTGGAAAGACGGATAAAAAGCAGCCACTTTACTTGGGAAATGCCTTTCCCACGTACAAGCAAAAGTCAGGGCATCCACTGGGTGTCTAAGCCTGAGGCAGGGGCCATGTGGACTGCAGAGGGAAATTTGGGAGGTAACATGGAAATCTATAAGGTGGGTCACCAAGAAGGAGAATATGACTAGAGAAGGAAGCACCAGGATTTAGGGCCTGAGGAGAGGAGGAGACAGCAGGACTAGTCACTGCAGTGGGAGGAGGACAGAGAGAGGGTGCTTCACAAAAGGGGACCATCAAATACAGGACCGAGCTGTGCCCGTTGGATTTGGTGCCATGAAGGTCATTGGCAACTTGACAACATCAGTTTTGGTGGAATGGTGGGGTTTGAAAATCTGATTAGGGCAGATCATAGAGAGTGGAAGAGAGGACAGGCCGGCAAGGAGCATGGCCTTGAAGAGGAACAGAAAGTGGGATGGGAGGTCGAGGGGCAGGGCTTTCTTATTTTTAATCTTTTGGTTTTATTTAAGATGAAAGAAATTATAGCATGTTTACATGCTCTGGAAAATAAGCTGATAGAGAAAAGGATACTGCTGGGGACAGGAGCCGGGGTGGCCTTGACGGGATCAGGGAGGGGCAGGCCATCCACTGTCAGTGATGGGGTCACGCGGAGCATGCGTTTTGGAGAAAAGGAGATAGGTAGATATTTTTCCCATATAATTTTTCTGTTGAGATCATTCGTGTGTAAAATTCACATGTGAAGTTCAGTGGCTTTTATTGTACTCCCAGAGTCGTGCACGCAGAAGTTGCTGATTGATTCACAAATCAGTGATCTGTGAAACACTATTCCTGGAATGTTCATCACCTCCCCCCCCAAAAAAAACCACCCCACACCCAGCACTCCCCACTTTCCCCTTCCCCGTTCCCTGCACTCTCTAAGCTATGCTCTGCCTTGTGGATTTGCCTATTCTGGACATATACATATAAATTATACATATAAATTGCCTATTCTGGACATATTACATATAAATAATCACACAACTGTGGCCTTTTGCAACTGGCTTCCTTCACTTAGCATAGTGTTTTCCTTTTTTTTTTTAATTTCCGTATTTTTTTTTTTTTTTTGCGGTGCTGGGGATTGAACCCAGGGCCTTATGCTTGCAAGGCAAGCACTCTACCAACTGAGCTACATCCCCAGCCCTACTTCCATATTTTTTATTGGTGGGATTCATTGTTAATATCTGTAGTGCACACAATATACCAATATAATTCGGCCACTGTCATTCCCCAGTATTTCCCCTTTCTCTCCTCTCCTCCCTCCTCCTGGTCCTTCTCTTCTACTCTCCTGATCTCCCTGCAATTTTTATGAGACCCCCACTCTTACACACACACACACACACACATTTACTTTTCTTTCCCTTTTATCTCTCTAGCTTCCACATATGAGAGAAAACATGTGACCCTTGACTTTGAGTTTCTTATTTCACTTAACATAATAATCTTAAGTTCCATCCATTTTCCTACAAATGATATAATTTCATTCTTCTTTAAAGCTGAGTAATATCCCATTGTGTGTGTATATATATATATAAATATATATATACACACACACACACCACATTTTCTTTACCCATTCATCTGTTGATGGACACCTAGGCTGGTTCCATAGTTTGGCTATTATGAATTGTAATACAGCGTTTTTAAATTCATCATGTTGTATATATCAAAATTTCCTTTTTTTACGTGTGAATGATGCTGTAGTATACAGGTGTACCACATTTTGTTTATTCTTTCATCAGTTGATAGACTTTGGATTATTTCCACTTTTTGGCTCTGATGAATAATATTGCCATGGATGTTCATGTGCAGGGCTTTGTTTAAATGTAGGTTTTCTAGATATGAAGGAGTGGAATCTCAGAATCACATATTTAGCATTTTGAGGAATTACCAAGTGGTTTTCCAAAGTGGCTGCACCATTTTATATTCCACCAGCAATGCTTGTGGGCTCCGCCACCTCCAAGGTGGGCCACCTAGGGTGGAAGCACGTGGAGTTCATCTCCTGATGGACCTGTTTCAGTAAAGCCAAGAAGAGCTTGAAGAGAATGAGCTGTCGATGGACAATGGTCACGTGGTGTGTTCCTGTGACCAAAATACCCAGCAAGAACAACTTAAAGGAGGAAAGGTTTATTTGAGCTCATGGTTTCAGAGATTTAGTCCATGATGGACTACTCCATTGCTCTGGCCCCAGGTGAGGCAGCACATCATGGCCAAAGGGTGTGGCAGAGGGAAGCTGCTCAGGACATGGCAGCCAGGAAGCAGAGAGAGGGACCTGGGGAAGGAGCCACAGGGAAGATGAACCCTTCCAGGGCACATCCCCAGTGACCCACCTCCTCCAGCCATGCCCCATCTGCCTAAAGTTATCACCCAGCCAGCCCATTAAACTAGGATGGACAGTCCAGTCATCCGACCTCCAAATAATCCTGTATGGACAATACAGGAGGACACCTCATATCCAAACTGTAACACATGCTCACAAGAGAATAGGAGAATCACTGGAGAGGGATGTGCTTGGAATGGCTAGATGCTCTGAAGGCCCTGGGAGTTAATACCAGCACTGCAAAGGGAACCAGCCCTCATAGCATGGTCACTCTCCTCCCAGGCACAGGTGGAGCCTGGAGGCAGGTGTGGCATGGTGAGAATGTGATGTGACCATCTGGGGTGGGTGCAGAAAGTGTGGCCTCCAGGCCTTCATCGTCATCTCTTCGTCCTTAGCCCACTGTCCTGACTCCCTCCCTTTAGAGCTGAGGCTCTTTGGGTCTCGCGGCAATGCCGCTGGCTCTTTGCTCAAAGCCAGGCTAGTGCCAGGGGCAGAGAGGCCTGGACTCAGACAGGTGTGGTGGATGCTGGTCCTGCCCCATTAGCAGTGTGAGCCCGAGTGACTCAGTGGCATTGCCCTGCCTCTGTTTGTTCACCTGGGAAGGGATGGCCTCCCAGAGAGGCTGTGAGGCAGAAATTGGTTTGGAGGCCACAACCTGGCCTCCCTGGCCTCCCCACTGCCAGGCCCCTCCCAGGCTCCCACCTGTTCCTGAGCTCTGGTTACGCTGCTGAGACCCCTGCCATGCTCTCCACTCCTTCTTCTCCTTCCCAGAGGGCAACATCTGAGGGAGGGGGTGTTCTTGGCTCCTCTAAGAACCCCACACAGCCAGGGACCATCTTCCCAGAATGTGCACCCACACATGCAACTTGCACCCCGACTCAGGGGGCCATGGACCTCATGAAAATTTACCTAAGGCCTCCTCACTCCACGCCCCATACTGTGATAGTATGGCCTCTAGAAGGAACATGCTGGGGGCTGGGGGCTGGCTCTTCTCCACTGCTGCTGCTGTCCTTAAGTGTTGAGGAAGCTGGGGCCACTGCCAGAGGAATCTTCCCCCATGGCTAGGAAGCCAGCTGGTGCCTCTTTAGGACTTTTAGCTCCCTCTCCCGTAGAGTCCCCAGTGGCCTGGCTTTCCATATCCTGCCAGCAATTTGGAGAAGTTGAAGCAAGTGACCCTTTTTCTGGGAACAGTCCTGCTACGGGGCACCCACCCCTGCTCCATAGGGGCCCTTACCCAGAAAGGCGGGCGATGGGGCTCAGCAGGATCTGTGCCCATCAGGGATGGTATTTGACTCAATCTGTCCCTAGGAAGGACACAGTCTTCCCACCAACTCTCCAGGCTCTTTTCATTCCTCGGTGGATCTAGGGATTAGAGATAGCTCTAAGCATATGATCCCTACAAACTATCGTCTCTATTGTTTTAGATTCCAGAACCTTCACCCTGAAGGTTGCGTTGTGGAAGTTAGAAAGTCAGTGTTCAGTGATTTCCCTTCTGCTGGGGTGCCCGTTTCAGCATGGTTTCAGCATTTTCTGTTGCATGCCCTTGATTTGTCTTGTCATTGAGCCCAGTTTTTGAGTCCTAGTTGGGTGCTAAAGCTTTCCGGAGGCCCAGGGTCTACTCTCCAGGGCTCCACTGCAAGATGGGGAGCTGAGCCAGGTCGCAGGCTCATGCAATAGGAGGCATTCAAAGATGGAGGTCAGAGGCTGAGCCTTCTCCTTAGAAGCGGAGATCAATTGCATGGAGCTGGAGGGTGAGCTGGAGGGTGGCTGGAACAGCCAAGGGGAACAGGTCTCAGGCTTGGCAAACGCTTAAAATTGAGACACAGCTTGGCTGGTTCTAGGTGGCCGGTCACACACCCTCTTGTTGGAGGAGGCGGAGGAGGAGGAAGTCTTGGCAATTCCATTAGGAATCCAGGCTGGTGCCTCTCCGTACTGGCTGCCAGCCTGCCTGGGACTTCATGCCATGCCACTGTGTGGGTCTTGGCTTCTGAAATCTAGCAATCACCACTTTAATCTTCCTCTGCAATGGGGCTGGCTCCCTCGCCGCCACCACCACCACCCCTCGGGAGGACTGGGGCAGGGCAGAGGACCTGATGCTGCCTCTGAAATCTCCCTCCTCCCTCTCCTCTGGCTCGCTTGTGCTCTTTCTTTCTCTCTTTCTCTCTCTCTCTCTCTCTCTCTCTCTCTCTCTCTCTCTCTCTCTCTCACACACACACACACACACACACACACACAGAGGCAGCCTCTTCTCCCACAGTGACTGACACCCTGTGTCTCTGGGGTCCTCCTCCTTCCTGCCCTGAGGCGCGGGCACGCAGGTGGAGCCCCCGTTTCCTATCAGCGTAGCTGCCCGTGATCTTCAGCCTTCCCTAAGGAGCCGCGGAGGCAGAGCTGCTGCCACCAGCTGGAGGAGGCATTTCCCGTGTGTGTGTGTGTGTGTGTGTGTGTGTGTGTGTGTGTGTGTGTCAGGGAAGCTGAACCACAGCTGGACCCCAACCTGGACTAGGTCCAGCTTAGCCCCACCTCCTTCCCGGCTACGCCTGCGCCCCATGGGGCCCAAGAATAGCTGCCCTTCAGGACATAGGTTTTTGCACTTCAGTTTTATCTGCAGTTATTGGGGTATTCAGGTTTTATGTTTTCTTGAGCCAGTTTTGATTCTTTATATTTTCTTAAATCATATATTTCTTCTAGAAATGAAAATGTGTTGCTATCAAACTGTTACTAGTTTTCTTTTATAATTAAATATATCGGTATCCATAGCCACAGGTCTTTTCTCCTTCCAAATGCTTATTTTTCTTTTCTTTTTTTCCCCTCAGACAAGAATTGCTAAAGATTTTTTAAGTTGGATCTTTTAAAGAAGTCTAGATATTTTAGGTTTCAATTACTTTTGATTTTTAGCTATCAACTACTTTCTCCCTCCTCCTTCAATTTTAATTGATGATTTTTTTTCTCTCTTTGGTTTTATTTTGCCTTTTCTAGCTTCCCAATTTGAGTGCTTAATTTTCAGGGGTTTTTTCTCCAAATGCATTTAAAGCTACAATTTCCCTCTGAGAACCAGTTAGGCCTCAAACCAGAGGTCTTATTACTGCCCATTATCCTTCAATTATAAGTTATTTGTAATTTCTGCTTTGCTTTTCTCTTTAACTGGAGAGTTATAGAGCAGTATAGCCTTTAAGTTTTCAAGTGAATGGATTATATTCTTCTTTCTATTAATAGCAGATCATTAGTGGGTGGGGGGCATTGTTCTATCTTTAAGACAGACCTGTTTAAGTTTCCCACAATGATTGACTTGTGACTTTGGCGCTTTTTGGTGTTTGTTTCTTTTCTCATTATACATTTGTCCTATGTAATGATTTAACCTTGAACTTAATTTTGCAGATGCATTTCTTTTGGTTAGCATGTGGCAGGTATATTCTTTTTTTATCCTTCATTTCTCATTTTATCTGTGTCATTTTGCTTTTCCCGGGTCTTTTGTAAGTAGCAGACAAATTGATTTTGTACTAAGAATCTGCTTTTGAGAGGTGAATTCAGCCCCATTTGTATTTATTGTGATTGGACATATTTCTACCATCTTATTTCACATCTACTTTTTAATTATACTTGCTTTTTTTTATAAAAGCTATTCTATATATTTATTAATTTTCATGTGGTGCTGAGAATCGAACCCAGTGCCTCACACATGCTAGGCCAACACTCTACCACTGAGCCACAACCCCAGCCCCAACTTGCTTGTTTTCGTTGGTTTATTTTTGCCTTTTGTTGAATTGGTTCCATTTACTCTGTTCTATTTTTCTTTCTTCTGTTGATTAGGAGGTGTGGGGTTTTATTTCTGTTCTTTAGGTAGTTCTATATACATACGAAAGTGTATACTTAACACTTTTCTAACAGCATCTGGATATAATTGGTATCTTTTGCCTCTTTCCAAATGAAGCAAGAATGTTAATACAGGTTGAGTATCCCTTATCTAGTACTAGAATAAGAATATCACATTGGGGCAAGCAGTGCTTCAGGTTTCAGAGTTTTTTGGATTTGGGAATATTTGCATAGACTTTACCATTGAGCATCCCTAATCCAAAAATCTAAGATCCAAAATGTTCCAGTGCCTAAAACTTTTCAACACCATGCTGGTATACAAAAAGTTGCAAATTTCCGAGCACTTCAGATTTTTAATTCTCAGGTGAGGGACACACTTTTTCCTGGTCTCTTCACACCTGGATCATCATAGATTTTAGTTCCAATTATCATCCATTTTCTTCAACTGTGCAACACGTATTTAAACTTAACTTATATTTTGCTGTTTTCTTTGTTCATGAGTATTTATAATATTACTTATTCTTTTCTTTCATGGATTTATTTTTCCCTTTGCTTGAGTCCATCCTCTAAGAATTCTTTTAGAAAGCATGGAAATATTCTAAGTCCTTCAATGTCTGAAAAGGCTATTGTCCTTTCCGGAGGGTCTGTTTTATTTTCAGCTCCCTATTGAGATTTTTTAAAAATTGAGTGATCCTATTTTTAAACATCTTAGATCTCTAGTTTTTGTTTAGATAGTATATACCTAATAACAATATATAAGTAACATGGGAAATCTGTGAATATATTAATTATAACATTACCTTAATGTCTGCTGCTACTGAATTCAAACCTTCCCATCCACAGCCATTTTCAAGTACTTAATTGATTGCGGTTCTAAGTGGGATTTATTTGGGGTAAAAAGGCTGTGTTGGAGGGATCCAGTTGAAGGTGCAGTCTTCCTACCCCAGCCACGACATTGGTCCCCACTGTAGGTCCGTGTCTTCTTATATCCAGATGAAAGAGTTGTAGGATGTCAGAGCTACAGGACCTCAAGGTCCAGAGTCCTGCCCCTCTTCCTGCTTGATACTGAGGCCCAGGGAGTGGGGCAGAATAGCCACTGGCTTCTTTCACCGCTGGTGCACCTCCCAGGTCCCCTGTCCATCCATTGCCCCTCTGGAGTGCAGAGGGACTGGAGAGGGCGTCCATTAGTGATGAGCTGTAGGACAGGTCACCTCCCAGGCCCTGCCTAGGGAGATGCGGAGTCCTGGGGTCCTCAACAGCTCATCCTGTGGTTTTCATTGCCACCCACCCACTGGCAACTCTGCATCTGTCTCTTGCCCCCTCTTTTCTTCGCAGTATCTGACTTAAGTCTCCAAATATCCATCTGATGCCCCACATAGGGGTCTTCTAGGCTTGGCAGCCTGTATCAAAAACTGACCCCCCAAATCCTGCTTCTTCCCCATCCTCACCACCTCAAGCCCATGACACCAATATTCACCCCGTCATCCAGGCTAAACCCAGCTGCACCCCCAGTGCAGCCCTGTCCTGGAAAGTGGCCCGACCTGGCCACCTCCCTCAGCCTCCCGTCATGTCCTGTCTGGATGGCTGTGCCAGCTCCTAACTAGTTCCCTGGCTTCCACATGCAGCCTGTTGAAAAAGAGAACCAGATAGGAGGAACCAGAATGAACTTTGTATAAATAACACCAACTTCTGACAGTGACCCCCAACCAGCCACATTGTTCTTCATAATGTTCCAGCGCCACTCGTTTTTCTGTCTCGAGACAGGACCCTAAGTTCCTAGGACAGCAAGGATTTTGCACCATTTGCCTTGTGCCCACGGGGGGCTAGAATGTGCCTGGCATGTCGTAGGCACTCAAAGATTTCTTAAACAAATGAACAAAAATTGCTTAGCCTTCACATTTATTTGCTCATTCAAGTATTATTTGGGTACATTTTGTGCTGGGACTCAAATAGCCAGGTGACTCACCCAGACCAGGTCTCTGCCTCTGGGAGCCAACAGTCTGGAAGGGGGACATTAAACAGGCAGCAAGATGTGTATGGAGAAGGGTTGGGACAGAGTGGGGAGAACCCCGGGGGCTCAGGCAGCAGAATGCTGCATCACCATCGGCCAACGCTGGGGAGAAGGAAGGAGCCCCAGGCCCAGAGTGGGGAGAGAAGAGCCTGCAAGGGTGGCGGCTCCGGCAATCACTCCTCTAGGGCTTCTTTGTGCCAGCACTTCTCTCAGGGCATGACACACATTAACTCAAACAACCCTGGCTGTTCCTGTTTTAGGAAACAGAGGCACAGAGAAATGAACCTTCCCAGGGCCGCACCCTTGGTGTGAGGAGCCAGACGCAGCCCAGTGATCTGACTCCAAAATCTGTAACCACCAACTCCACTGCCCCTAGAAAGACGGAGAAATTGGGTCTGGTCAGAGAGTGGAGTGAGCAGGGGCATGCAGGAGCCCACAGTTCAGACCTTGGACCTTGTAGGGTGGGAGTGGTCAGGCCGGCCCTGCTGGAGGAAGACACCCCCCACCCAGCTGTGGCTGTGACTCTCTGAGCCAGGCAGAGGCTCAGCATTAGGGGCCCCAGGGATGGGAGCAGTGTGAGGGATGGGTGGCTTGGAGGGAAGGACCTTTCTCATGGTCCCCCCAGTCTCCTTCCCCAGGGGCCCCTGCTTCCTGCCACCCTTTTGACAACCCCATCCTAGAGGTGAGAGACCTAACTGCTGAGGGCCATTCCTTCCCCCAAGGCCTACCTGGTGTCTGTCCACACTGACCAATGGCCTCCTCAGGACCTCCCCAGGCTCATCCCCAAACGTGCTTTTCTCCACAGGGAGCAGCAAGATGGCGGAACTGTAGGCTGAGGGAGTCAGGTAGCTTCCCAAAGTATCCTGCTCTGTAAATGTTGCAGCAGGGTGTCTCACAGGCCCTGTGGACTCCCAGAGGAGACTGTGAGAGCTGAGCACTGATTTTTTTGTAGCTTGTCTGTGGATCAGGAATTGAGGCCCAGTGAGCCCCTGGGTTCAGATGATCCAGGCGGAGGCTCACGCTGAAGCAGCCCCTGAGGTGACTCAAGGCCCACCCAGCCCCAAGGAGCTTGTGCAGCCTCTTGCTAAGGGGACTCCAGCAGGATGCTGGCACTCCCCTGAGTGGCCTCATCTCTCCCCAGTTCTGGACACAGCGGGGCAGGAGGAGTTCAGTGCCATGCGGGAGCAGTACATGCGCACGGGGGACGGCTTCCTCATCGTCTACTCTGTCACGGACAAGGCCAGCTTCGAGCACGTGGACCGCTTCCACCAACTCATCCTGCGTGTCAAGGACAGGTGAGGGCCATGGGGTAGGGCCTCCCAGCTCCTGGCCTGCGGGAGGCTCCATTCTGCCTTTCTTCCTTTCCTCCTCCTCTCCCAGGTTTGGGGACAGCTGAGGCACAGACGGGCAGAGCTGAATCCTCTCCTCCCACAGACCCCCTGTCATTGCTCGAGTGCCACCCCTAGATTTTTCTTCAGGGCCAAATGGCTTCCGAGGCTCAAAGGGGTCCATCCTCCCATTTTCCTAAGCTGTCCCCCCAGTCAGGGAATCAGCAACAACATCTTTGCATTTCAGTTCCAAGTTAACCAAATTATATCATGGATAAAGAACACGTGAATTTTCTCTCCGGTATACATTGCCATTGATTAAGTCACATTTGACTGTGAGGTTTATAAGCCTCTTGTTAAAAGCAGATTTTTCTTGTCTCATATAGTGTGATTAAATAATTTCAAGTCTGCTTTAAGCCCAGCTGGCTTGTCAGTTCATTGGATCTCAAAGAGGCGAAGTAAGGAGAATAAACAGGAACTAATAAGAAAATAGCAAGCTCTGACCAATCCCAGTAAACAGAAAAATCCAATTAACACCTGTTCTGAAGGAGGAAGGGGTAAGGACTTTACCAGATAAAGGGACATGTGCAGAAATCTGCTGTTAAGCTCCTGAATATATGAACCTCAAAACTGACTCAGGTGGGAAATTATTTAATTTTCATGCCAATAAAAGAAATGTAAGGGAAATAATAAAGTGTCATTTTTCACCTGTGCAATTACGATTTTTAAAAAATAAAAATACCCAGTGCTGCCCAAGATGTAGTGAGAGTGTCAATTTGGATGGTAGCTTGGCCTCTGGACCAGCCTCACCATCAGCCTTGTGATAGGCCTGAGGCTTCCAAACCCAGACAGCCACCCCTGCAGGCCCCTTTCTTTCTGGAAAGGAGGAGTGAAGAGGCTCTGCAGCCCCAGGCCAGGCAGACTGTTACACCTGAGGTTTGACTACCTGCCTCAACCAGGCACCGGGCCTCACTGTTCCTTTATTTCCAGGGAGTCATTCCCCATGATCCTCGTGGCCAACAAGGTCGATTTGATGCATCTGAGAAAAATCACCAGGGAGCAAGGAAAAGAAATGGCGACCAAACACAATGTAGGTGCATGTGCCTTGGGCTGCATGGGGCTGGAGGGTATGTGAAGGCAGGTGCTCCGTCACTCCCGCAGTGCGGGCCTTCAGAACTGGAACTCAGGTCTCTTGGGTAGCCATGGATTCCACAGGGCTTCATGGGATTTAATGTGATGGGGAGATGTTTTTAAAACAAGTCAGAGAGAAAATACCCTTTGTAGTCATTCCAAGTTCTGATTGGAGCCTGAGTACCTTCTGAGTGGTGGTCAGCTCACCTCCTGGTAGCAGGCCACTCAGCCCCACCAGCCAACAGATTCATGGCTGAGCTGTGTAGGGGGCTTGGCTTCTGTCCACCTCTGCACCACCACCCAGTTACACTCAGGCTCTTTGGAGTTCGCTCTGTTGGCTGAGCTCTGCCCTGCTCAACAGGCACACCACATCCTTAGCTCCTCACAGTGGGCACTTATCCCCACTTGACAAGTGACCACACTGAGGTTTACCCAGTCCATGACCTGAATTTCAGCAGAAAATCCGAGGTTTTCTAGTGTTGCTAGGTAGGGTCTCTGAGCACCCCAGCCCTAGTGGACATGGGCTATGCCCCCAAGCAGCCCCTCTGTGAGATCTGCTGGGAGGTCTGCTACCAGGTTGACCCTCCCCTCTGGCCACTGGCCCAGCTCTGTGAGTTGAAGAGGGGTGCACTGGAAGCAAACTCTGCCTGTCTCTGCCCTCTGTTCAGTCATTCATTCCATCATTCTAGGCCCTGGGATATAATACCCCCACTTCGTGGGGCCTACCTCCAGTGACAGGGACAGACTATAAGCAAAGCAGATTAGAGTTCTAAAAGTTATGTGCTATGGAAACAAACACAGGGAAAGGGGATCCGGAATGTGGAGTGGGGGGGAGGTGCTTTCCAAATAGGATAGTCAGGAAAAGACACTGAAAGGTTCCATTGGGCAGGGAGTTCATAGGCAAGGGAATGAGCCCTGCAGATGTCTGGGGAAAGAATATTCTTCTATTCTTCGTGTGCAAAGGTCCTAAGGTGGGAGTTTGCAGAACATCAGAGAGGCCATAGTGGCTCAGCAGAGGGAGCAGGAGGGGTGAGTTTGGAAGTGAAAATGGATAGGTGATTTTAATCCTTGTGTGATTTTACTGTGAGGAGGGAGATCACTGGAGAGTTTTAAGTGAGGAGGGCTGTGGCCTGACTTACAAATGAACAGCCTCTCTCTCGGGAGGCTGCATGGAGTAGAGTCCATGGGTAGCAAGGCTGAGGGCAGGGAGATAAGGTAGGGACTATCCCAGTGGCCCACGGGAGATTGACTTGGACCAGAGTGGTGCTCGTGGGGGTGGTGGGCCAGGTTCTACGAGCTAACAGCATTTCCTCACAGTTTGGATATGAGGAGGGAAACAAAGGCCCCAAGCATGGTTCCAAGGTTTGGGCATGAGCGACTACAGAAGACCGGAGTTCCAGTAACTGAGCAGGGAGGGACAATAGGAGTCAGTAAGGGAAAGACAGGAGCAAGGTTTTCAGTGTCCTCAGTTTGAGGAGCTTCACAGATGACCAAGGGGAGATACCGGGACAGCAGTCAGATGCCCCCATCTGAAGACAGAATTCAATGCCATGAGACCCAAGGGAGTAAGTGTAGATGGGGAAGGGGCCCTGGGACTGAGGCTGGGAACCCTTCCTGTTGTGGGTCTGGGGAGACCAAGAGGGATCAGCAAGAAGGACCAAGCAGTCAGCCATATCTAAGGACCAGAGCGGGGAGTTTGGAAGCTAAGTAAAGACAGTGCCTCCTCCAGGAGCCGGGAGTGGTCAGCCAGCCAGGAGCTGCTCAGAAGCCCTTGGGGAGCCTGGGAACTGACCGCCATGGTTAGTATTAGTCACAGGCCTGGGAGAGCACATGAGAGCCTGGTATACTGAACAGAGATGACCTCAGGGGCGATTTCCATTTCACAGTCTTGACCTCCATACAATGACCAGTTCCACAGGTCTGAGGGGGGTTTGTTAGGGGCTTCCACAGACGCTCTCTAGTTTTCCCTCCCAGCAGCTGTGGGTATTGTGGAGGCTCACAGGTGCTGCGTAGGCCTCCATAACTGGATTTTGCAAATAGAAGGGAAAGAGACCCAGGAGTGTCAGGGTCCCTCATCTCAGCCTGATGCTGCTCCCCCAGGGAAAGTGCTGCTGCCTCATTTTTGTTTGACCAAAGGACTCCATAAGCTGCTCTCAATGACATCCTGACTATGTGAGACCTGTTTCTCCCCAAGTGACTAAAATAGGGTGCTCCTACCTGATGCACGAAGATGATATTTTCTGGCCTTTGGATTGAGTTTAATGGCACTACCATTTATTGCAAAGTTTCCCTTAGTTTAAGTTCAATTGCTACTGAAATCCTGAATTCTAAGAAAACAAGGATGCACCTCAGACTTTCTTCAGTGGTAGAAGCAGGGCCCCCATAAAGGAGGTGGAACATGCCAGGCGTGGTGGCGCACCCCTGTAATCCCAGCATCTCGGAAGGCTGAGGCAGGAGGATTGCAAGTTCAAAGCAAGCCTCGGCAAAAGCAAGGCCCTAAGCAACTCAGTGAGACCCTATCTCTAAATAAAATATAAAATAGGGCTGGGGATGTGGCTCAGTGGTTGAGTAAATAAAATATAAACTAGGGCTGGGGATGTGACTCAGTGGTTGAGTATGCCTGAATTCAGTCCCTATCACCCCAAAAAAGAAAAGATGGTGGAACGTGCCCAGGGACCTGGTAGGATAGTAGAAGTCATGTACTTCTGAGTACAGGGATTGGGGCCACAGGCAGCAGAGGGCTGAAACTCCTGGAAGCCGGGAGCTTACTGAGCTGTCAGTGTACAGGAAGTAAAGGGCCTCCAGGCACGTTCCAGCCTCAGTAGCACATGCCTTCCTGCCTCCCTCTGGGCATGCTCAGAGTGGCCATTGGCCTGACCCACAAATGCCTCAGAGCTCTATTGGGCACTTAAATGAGGCACCTGCCACACCTGTACATGGTGTCCAACCTGGAGGTGACTCCAAAACTGACCTCAGTACCCTCAGCATGGGAGGCCAGGCAGGGAAGTGGAACGTGTGCCTGGTTCAAACCTGGACTCTCTGCCGGTCACAGTAGATCTCGTGAGGCACATCACCCTCAGCCGTCTCCCACTGCAGAGTGGAGATCCTGCCAGCCTCAGAGGGCTAACATGGGCATTCAGTGAGGTCAGGGATGCCAGGACCTGGGAAACCAAACAGCCCACCGTGGACAGCACTTCCCTTTCAGTATAATCAGATGCTCAAATATTTGTTGAATGAAGATTTCAAAGGCCTGAGCCCTTGGTGCCCTGCCCTTTGTGTATCTGTCAGCTCCATGAAGCCACCACTTGAAGCCAAAGCAGGGTGTGGACATCTGACCTCCTGCAATGAGAACTGACAGGAAGAGGCGATTGCCACGGGCCCTGGACAGCACTTTACAGCGACTCCTCTGAAATAACAACTCACTCTGTCAGGCACCACCGCCTCCCCTACCCCGTGTGCTTAACCAGTGGGTCGAGTTTATTTTCTTAACTGTGCTTTTCTCCTTCAAATGTAGTGTAATGAAAAGCACTAATTTCGTAATCAAAGAAAAGTACAAAAAATAACAAAGGTCTGCAGACTCACCACAATCAGCTCACAGGGAGGCCTGTGTGTTTCCCCAAGCCCCCAACCCCATGTGGGGGACTAGCACTTCCCACCTTTATGGGTCCTTGTCATAGGAGCAAATGAGAGCTCAGAAGCCTTGTTCACCCTCCATCAAACTGAGGCCTGCTGACCCCATGGGGTCACCTCCACCACAGCTCCCATGTGCTGTTGCCTTTTGGGCCTGAGATGATTCCCCAGCATTATCCCTGTGTAAACATGGCTGAGCTCCCGGACTCACAGACACAGACCAAACAAGAGCTGGACTGAGGCGGGTGTGGTGGGCGAGGGCCAGCACAGCCCAGAAAGGTCACCTGGGTTCAGAGTCCTGCTTGTGGCCTACCTCTCCTCAGCCTTCCCCACTGTGTCCACTCTGGAGGGGCCAGAGATTACCTCGAGGTAGAGAAACAGACTTCAGAGAAAAAAATGAACAGAATCAGAATATATCTTAATTTGAGGAAGGAAAAAATCTTTAGTCTTTCAGGATATAAAAAGATCATTTATATTCTATTTTTAGGAAGCTATCAAATATCTCTGTGACTAGAGAACAAGAGGGAATTGGAAAAGCCATTAGTAAAACTTTCCAACCTCAGAGCAAGCCACCGAGAGAGGCTTGAGGCTGCTGGGGGCCAGGGATTCCATCCTGGGTTTCTCTGAACCTTGGAGAATTTGCCATCTTAAGGGTGGGAAAGGACTTTTTGGATCTCGGTGCCACTTTGACCAAGTTGAGCTTTGCCTTACAGATTCCGTACATAGAAACCAGTGCCAAGGACCCACCTCTCAATGTGGACAAAGCCTTCCATGACCTCGTTAGAGTAATTAGGTGAGCACCCGCCCCTCCCTGGAAGGAGCCTCTGTGGCTGGGAAGGGCCCAGCCAGGCTGAGAGCTTGGTAGGGAACGGAGCTCCTGTTCTGGCCAGTTCTGGGCATGTTTTCCTGTTTCTTGTGCTTCCCTCCATCTCTTTCCCCTGCCTTCCACCCACCTCTGCCCTCCCCCAGCTACGATGGGTCTGTGGGTAGAGGCTGCTGCACCTGCTACATGGACACACCTTTACCTGCTAAAAGGAAGTGCCTTCCTACTGAGGTGTGGTGCCTCCGCTCCCTCCAGCCATCCTGGTGTTCGCCAAACACCAGAGCTCTCCACACAGCAAAAAGTAGGCCCCTCTCCCCAACCCCAGAGCAGAAGCCCTGTGCATGCTATTTCCCCAGAACAACCAACAGCGTGATTCTGGGGCTCCACTCAGGGAGATGTATGGGCATCTCCTTTCCAGACCCACAGCTCTCAGCCACCATGCACAGTCATCTGGCCTGACAAATAGTTTCTTGAACAGTCCTTTGCAGGGTCAGGGTCCAGGCTCAATCATCTGGTGCTCAGATGACTAAAACTGCCTCCTGGCTGTCATCCCTGCCCCATGTATCCCATTTCTCAACTCTCCAGCGTCCAGGGCAGCCCAGTCCACGGTTCTCAAGACACCATGCATTGAATTCGTTGCCCTCATGCTGGTGACTTGAGGGCTCTTGGTTATGGGTCTGTGAGACCCAGAGCTCCCCTCTGCTTGACACCTCTCCTCCCCCACTCTGCATCCCTCCCAACCACCCTGCATGTCCTCAATGATCTCATTTCCTCATGTTTCTTCAGCATTTAAATGGAAAATATGGCAGCCTTCACTGAAAGTTCTTGCTGGCAGTTCTGCTCCCTTGAAATGATGTACTCCTGGCCATTCTGTCTCCAGTTAGGATGTACTGCCACCAAGTAGCATACAGTGACATCCTGGTTATGGGCCTGTACTTCCAAGGTCAGGTTTAGACATAGAAAAGTTAAAACACTTGAAAATCTTTTGCACTAAAATGTCAGTTGGCCGGTAATTTTATTTAAAATGTGAAACACAGAAACAGAGGCCAACGCTCTGTGAAGCCTAAACTGTGATGGAGCTCAGGGTTTAAATAAAGGCAGCAACACAGCCTGATGGCAGTAATTCCCATCAACAGGATGATCTGGGTTTTTCCCTTCTCTTCCTTCCCAGTTTCTTCGCCTCAAGAGACACTATCCAGCCAGGCCCCCCTCCAGCAGCTAGGACTCCAGTACCTCCAAATCTGTCCTCCCAACCCCTAGCCCCTGCCAGAATAGGCTCCCTGTGCCTCTGACCCAGGGAGAGGAGCAGAGGAGAAGCAAAATCCATTCTGACTTTGTCTTTCTGCCCTTCAATGTTTAAAAGGCAACAGATTCCAGAAAAAAGCCAGAAGAAGAAGAAGAAAACCAAATGGCGGGGAGACCGGGCCACTGGTACCCACAAACTGCAGTGCGTGATCTTGTGACGGCCTGAGGCCCTGGGCACAGTGACAGTGAACTGCCAGCCCTTGGAACCCCTCTACTGCCTCACTGCACTGAAAACCATTTCTAACCATGACCCTTGGCCCGAGGACTTGCCCCAGGAAGGGAGAAAGGAAGGGTGAGCTGGGAGCAGACAGGGTCTGGCTTTGCAGGAGAGCATGAGGCTGTCTCAATCTCCCTCGAGCCCAGGAAGCCCCCCCGCTCCGTGAACAGAAGGAGCCCTCGGCCCCTCTCGGGTCATTGCACCCAATGTCCCTCCCTTGGTGGGTGTGTTGTTCCTCTTAGCTACATAGTGCTGGTTTGATGTGGATGTGTTTATCCACATGCGACACTCTGAACAAGCCATGATCCAGCTTCCCTCCTTGAGCCCAAGCTGCAGTGTCTGAGCTCAGATGTCTTTTGTAGATTTTTAAATTATTTTAGTGATGATTATTTTATTTAGGGGGGGTCTGTGCCCACTGCCTGGTGGAATCCCAGATCTTCAGCAGACCTCTCTGATAACATGTATAGAATACTGTTGTTATCTTCTTAATTGAGTGCCAAACTCAACCCAGAACGAGTAGAATGAACCAGAGGACAGAATTTAATGGGAATGGTATGTAGCTGGGGGCGGGGTGGGGGTGTCTCTGGCCGGGGTCTCACCCTGGAGGGAAAGTGACCCTATTCATTGCCTAGAAACAAAAGAGAAGAGAGATGTGTTTACCCAGAGGGCTTTGCTGTGTCTGAGGATACAGATATCAGAAAGCAAAATTTATCTCACTGAGATGAGTGGCAGGTGCAAGCATGTTGGTTCTGAAAGGAGGTTTTGTTATTATTATCCTGAAAATGTAGAAACTAAGGTGAGCTGATCGGCTTTGCACAAACGTGCTTTCCTTTTTCAGACAGCGTGGGTTCAGTTGTTCTCCCCAGGTGTGCGAGAGACCCTGGGTTCTCAGATCCTCTCCTCCTGCTCCTGTGCGTCACCTGCGCTGCCCGGGGCCTCTCTGACATAAACTCACTGTGTCAAAGGAAGCCCATGTGGACTCCCTCCAGAAAACTCCAGGTCACACAGAATCTTAACCACAAAAGATTTCAGTATGGTTATCACTCAGATGTCACCAGGACCTGAAGCCATTTCCCTGTGAGTCAACCGACCACCACCTCCGTTAAGCCCAGTTAATGCGCAAACCCCTTCCCTTCCAGGATTCACAGACTTTGTCGCCTCTTTGGCACATGCTTGTACTACCCTCCTGGATCTTGACAGTAATATGAGATCAGAGGGAAAAAGAAGGTGGGGCCAATGGTGGGATTCCCAAACACCTGTTTCTGCAAATGACAGCCCCCCAACACTCTGAGCATGCC
Organism: Glaucomys volans; assembly: GCA_020662805.1. NCBI lineage: Eukaryota > Metazoa > Chordata > Mammalia > Rodentia > Sciuridae > Glaucomys > Glaucomys volans. Next base: position 702,687 of record JAJEJO010000417.1, read on the forward strand.
CCCCTCCCTCTCTGGTGCTGCTGGTGGAAACAAAGATTGGATTTTTCCAGCCCAGGTTTGGGTGGACAGGCAGCCAGAACAACAGTGCCCCCGCTGAGAGGAGGTCAGAGGACGTGGTGGCGTGGCTAGTGCCCTTCTTTTCCAGGTGTTACAAATCAGGTTGCTCTGCAAACTAGAACATTCTCAGCAAGTGGCCTAACTGCTCTTTGGAGAAATAAAGGCATGGAAGGAAAGCCAAGGACAATGAGCCTCTGACCGGATGACCAGACACCTGGATTCTTCTCTGTTCAGAAAGTGTGCCCGGCTCCTAACTCGGCAAGATCACCAGCACCAAGGGATCAGCTGGAAGAATGATTCTGCTGCAGAAACAGCGGGGACTCCCATTAGTTGGAAATCAACCTCCTTTTTTCAAAATGGCCCTTTTTTTTTTCTGCTCCTAAAAGGAAGGACAAGAGAGAACATTCCAGATGAGGCGGTTCAGTTTCCAGGATCCTGTAATGTTAGCAAGTATTTTAAACACTAAAAGGCCGAGGCTTTCTCAACCCTTGGGTTCCTCTGAGCCCCGCCTGCCGCAGGCACGTGTGGTTTTGTGTGTGGTTTGATCTCCAGCTGCGGCCTGGAGATGGAGCACTGAGATGGCCGAGTAGGACAGGAAACCCTGCACACAGGGCAGCGGCCACTGCCAGGGAACTGCTGCCAGCACCAGCCACCACCAGCACACCCCTGCCCACACGACAGCACCCACTGGGGGTCTCCTTGGAAGCAGACCTGCAACAGAGCCCTGAGCCATAACGGTAACCAGGAAGGGGTCCCCCACTCCTGGTTCCCCTCACACACAAAAGGGGCCCCCTCCCCCCTCATCTTCCACAGCACCTATCCTAAACTCAAACCACAGCCGAACTCCACAGGGTCTAAGGGAGACTCTGGTTAAGGGTTGGCCTCTTCTTTGGGACCAACGGTGAGCTTTCTCCCTTGACCTCATTTCCCCCTTAGGTGAGGTGGGTAGATAACACCCCATTTTTAGAAACGGACTCTTGTGACAGAGGCAACTTTCCAGATAGACTGGAGTGGAGTGTCCCCAGGAACATCCCCAGTACATCTCCATCACCACCTGGCCCGGCGGGGCCAGTCTGGGGAACCTGGCTGACCATGCTACTCCATGACTGAGGGGCCTCCTGGGGCTTACGGCTGTGTCATCATCCGACTCCCACGGGTTTCCTGAGAGTAGTACTACCTGCACATCCCCTGGAGCATACCCTTCCTGAACTCCCCTCACCCCATGGCTTTGTCCTTGTGTGCTCTCAGATTTCCTCCTCCTATTCTGACCCCCTCTTTAGAGGGTTCCATTTCTCCCCAGAGATAATCCTAGTCATCTTCCCCACCCCCAGGGGCTGGGACTGGGGCATACGGGGGTTATCCGGATGGTTTCTCTTAGGACTTTGCCCACCACCTTCTCATGGTACTTGCTGTGGAGGGTACCACGAGACCTGGTGTGACCTGTCTCACTTTGCCAGGAGACATGACCTACTAACACGTGTCACTTCTAACCAGAGGTCCCTCAGACATGTCACAATAAATCCAGAGCCACAGACAGGTCCCCTCCATTAGCAGCCCATTGGGTTGGAAATTCCATGTCCAGTGTACTTAGAATGAGATACTTGAATTGTTGAGCACCATTGGGTGCCCAGCTTCTGTTACACAGTATTAACAGGTGGCCCTTGTCGTGAAACGAGAGTGAAGCCTGAACATCTCGATGATGCTTGAGCCTTTTATGTAACTTTTTATTAAGTCTTTGTGTATCTTGACTCATTAATAAAGAAACAAAGAGACACCTGTCTTACTTCCTCTTTTTCAAATATTCCAAAAGTTTTGCTGAGAACATTGCAAGTTTCTCCCAGAATACCCACCTCTTCCAGAGTGTGACTTTGGCCTTCACCAACCTTAAAGGCACAGTTCTTCAGTGCTGGGTAGACCTGGATTTGGGCCCTGCCACTGACTTCTGCGTACCCTTGAACTAAGGACCTTCTCTGGTCTTAAGCTGCCCTGCCTGGGTACCCACCTCCTGAGCAGCTCAAGGACCAAAACTAAAGAAGGTAGGAGCTTATGGTAAGGAACCCAGAAATGGTGCTCTTCAGACAGGACCCCAATTGGGTTATCCCTGCATGGGGAGCATTCCAATCTATTGGGGTACAGTTTTTTGTGTAGAGTAATTTCACTTCTTTTTTCATTGAACCCAGTGGGAAATTGACCACACTGAGACATCAAAGTCTCTTTTCCAGGGTCCAGAAGTCAAAGCCCTCTCGTGATACCACTTTGGATAAATGTAGATGAAACATATAAGCAGAGACCAGAGGATGCTTCTCACACCCATTGGCCTGGAAGCAGAGGAGGCTGGACTGCAGATGGAGGGGAGTTGCAGTGGACAGCTCAGGCCTGGCTTCCTGCCCATCCATTTATTCATTCCACAAATATGTATCAGGCTGTTCTGTGGGTCAGGCCCTGGGCTGGGTGCTGGGTGTGTGGTGGTGGACAGGGAAAGGGGTCCTCTGATGAATCGTTCCTCTTCTCTAGTCCCGAATTCATTTCCTCTGGCTATTGTAAGAAATGTCCACAAACTTAGTGTCTCCACCTGGAAATGTACTCTCTCAGTTCTGGAGACCAGCAGTTCAAATTCAGCATTGCTGGACTGGAGCTGAGGTGTCTGCAGGGCCTTACCCACCTGGAAGCCTCCAGGAGAGAATGACTCCTTGCAAGCATTCCGAGACTTGTGGCCACGTCTCTCCATTGCTCAAAGCTAGCATCTTCAGATCTCTCTCTTCTTTAACTTCACGTTGCCTTCTCCATGTGGGTCAGATCTCCCTCACTCTCAGCCAATGCTGCCTCCCTCACCAAGAAGCAGAATTTCCAGACTTCTTCCCACCTCCACCCACCCTCCAGCATCTGTACCATATGCTCTGCCTCCTTAGTTGTTCCAGACAAACGATCCAGGCTCCCAGCTGAAGCCAACCCTTTCTTTTGGACCCTAGAACACACCAGGACATTATTCTGGCGCTTGGCCCCTCTTCTGTATCATTTCCTTCCTCTACTGCATCTTTCTCGTCTTAAACAAAAGTAATTTCTTTCTTTGACCCACTTCCTCTACTAGATACCACTGGCTTCTCTGCTATCTTTTGCCGGAAATCTTGTTAAAAGAGTAATTAGACTCACTGTCCTCTCATTTCTTTCTCTTTAAATTACTCCAGTTACAAATTGAAATTGCAATAAAAGTATCCTTTATAATTTCAAAAACAAATTTTGCTTCAAATGAAATTTCACTTGTCACTTCACCACCACCCCCTTCTCAGATGGCGTCTGTCACCAGGGGCCATCACCATCCGTCAGCAGTGGCCTCCACCTTGCTAAGTTCGAGAACTGGCCCTAAGTGTCTTCACAATCCCCCTCAGGGCAGCTTTTCCTTGTAAATGTCCTTCTGTTGGCTTTTAGGGTGTGGCCGTCTCTTGGTCTTCCTCCTTCTCCACTAGTCACTCCTTAGTTTCCTCAGCTGGTTCTTTCTTTCCCATATAACCTGTCGACTTTGGAGCATCCCAGAGGACAGTTCTTGGTCCTTGGTCCTCTTCTCTTTCTTGATCTCATCCAATCTTGAGACTTAAATGCCTTTGACATCCTGACGGTTCCCCATTGACTGTCTCCAGTTTGAACCTCTGTCCCAACCCTGCTCACACAACCACCTGCCTACTTGCCCTCTCCAATTGGATGTCCTAGGTACAGTGTCTCAAAGTTATGTCCAAAACTGAGGTCCTGGCTGTCCTCTCTGTGACTGCCTCACAGTAGCCTTCCAGCAGAGACGATGGCAGCTCTGTGCATTCAGTTGCTCAGGCCAGGAGACCTGGCGTTGCCTTTCATTCCTCTCTTTCTCCCACGCCGCCCATCCAGTCTGTCAGCAAATCCTGCTGACTCCACCTGTTCACTATATCCAGAATCTACCTGTTTCTCACCACCTCCACTGCTAGTCTTCTAGCCTAAGCCACCTCCATCCACACCCGCCTCACTCCTGTCTTCCTGAAGTTCATTTTTTACACTGTAACCAAAGAATTCTGGGCAAAATGGAAGTCAAATTTTGTTTCCACTCTGCCAAGACCCTTCACCCAGTGGCTCCCCCATCTCTTTTTTCCTAAGCTTCAGGGTTGGCTACATCACTGAACGTGGAGGAATGAATGACTGATGTTCATCAACCATAACAGAAGGGCAGCCCCTTCATTCTGGCAGCAAACACCCTTTGAGCACTGAGCCACACAGAAGGGCTATTGTAAAACTCAGGTACTGTGTCACAGGGCATGTGCATGGTGAGAATGAGGTCTGTGCATTAAGGGGACACCTTGATACCTGAGGGGGACCTGGGAGGGGGCTCTCATAAACCTCGACTGGCTAGATGACTGGCTGAAAATTAGTCGGATATTGGGCTCATGAAGTCCACCACTCTTGGAGGTGAAAGGTTTCCCTTCGCAAAGCATGCCCATGTTCCACAGTCCATAAAAGGACTATTTTAAACACCTTCCACCTCCCTCTCTGCTCACTTTTGAAGAAGCGATGGATTAAAGTTCCCAGGTGTCACGGACGTCAGCATTATCATCACCCGGGGGTGGCTTATTGGACATGCAGACTCTTGAGTCCTGTCCCCATATACTGAAATGGAATCTGCATTTTACCACATGCCCAGTGTCTTGTGTATTCACTAGTTTAAGTGGCACTGTCCTAGAATGTCAGCTTGAGAGGGAGTGAAATCTGTCCCTGGATTCGCTGTGCCTCAGGACCCAGCTCAACTACATCCAACCAGAGGAAGCTTTGTTCATGTGCAAATAGCTGCCAGGTTCTGCCCGTCAAGCAGGGAGCTCAGAGGTGGCACTCTAAATAAAGGGTGTGTTAGGCAAGCTAGGGATACTCTCATTTCCCAGAACTTTCACTTTCTGTAGTTCCGGGGCTCCAATATCGTGCCAAATAGCTCATTATCACGCTAATGTGAATATTTAGACATAAAAAAAAAAGAAAGCTGAGTTCATACCACGCAAAGAACTGATGGATGCGTTCAGTGCAATGTACATCCTGGCAACTGTGGATAAACCATTAACTCTACCCCAAATCTAGCTTGTGATACAATCACGACTGTGCCCAGGAACAGAGGTAAGAATCACAGTTCTCCAAGTGTGGCCCCGAGACCAGCAGCTTCAGCATCGGCAGGGAATTGGTTAGTAATGCACAACATCTGCCCACACTCCAGGCCCACTGAGTTAGAAATGCGGAGGTGAGTCTTAGCAGTCTGGGTCTAACAAACCCACCAGGGGATTCTGATCTCCCTAAAGTTTGAGAACCACCAAATTAAATAAATGTGGGCAAAAGTGGAAGTTCCTACCCCATGGAGGTAAATGGCAGTTTGGTCCGTTCGTAAGCTGACCCTCTGGGCAAAGTTGCCCGTGTTCTACCTCTTTCCTTTCTGCATGATTAATGAGGATCCTTCAAGGTCTGGGACCTGTGTCCCCAGTACAGGGATTATTAACCTTGGCTTCTCGGAATTACAGAAGGGGCAGCTGACACCCTGAAATCCTATGCAAAATTGTGGGTGTACGTGCATTGTTCCAGGGAGACAGCTATGCTCCACAGACTCTCACGGTACCTCTGGGTGTTGCCCAGAGTAAAGATGAGCCTTGTGTTCTGACGCCAGGCCCTTCTGGCATCTGCACAGCCCCAGAGAATGGGAAGAGGAAGTGAAAGGAGCAAAGATCCATCGACTCCACCGCTTCTAAGAAACGCTGACCAAACTGTTCCCTGGGTGGATTCGTCCCTCAGCTCCCTCCCACGATATCCTGAGGGAGGGGAGGAGGCAGGCTGCACTCCTTCTCCTGGTTCCCCCCACATGAGGAAGGGTGTGATTCACACATGACTCACCTCCCTCCCTCCCCATCAGGCCAACACCACTTGCCCCCTTGGCCCCCAACACCCTGGTCCAAAATTGGCAAAGGAGCAGAGAAAATTCAGGATGTCATGACAGCCCCAGGACCATGGGGCAACCCATCCCTAGGGTAAGAATTCGGCCAGGAAATAGGCAGAGGAGAGATGAGAGGAATGCAGAGAAAGCATAGGAAGCCAGATGCCATCCATGCAAATGTGTGACCCTCCAGACCAATGATTTGCAACTCTGGCTGCATATTAGACTCAGGGAGCTTGGGACATAATCTCACTGCCCATACCATTGTCCAGAGAGGCTGGTGCCATTCACCGGTCTGGACTGGGCCGGCCAGCAAGACTTCTAACAGTTCCCAAGTGATCCTCCTCTGCAGTTTTGCTGAGACCCCCTAGCTGGAGTGCATTTTACTCATGTCCCATGAATATCATGGCTTTTCAGTGATCGTTTTATTTAGAAAATTAGCTGCCTGGAGAATCCAGTGTCTGAAGTTACCAAAGCGTCCCAGCCCTTTGTGTGCACATGGATGTTGAACCATTGATGATTTTCTCTTTGCATTAAAGCAGATCCCCTCAGAGTCTGGCTGAACTTGTAGACTCAGTAGATCCCACACGATGGTGGTTTCTCCTTTGCCCACATCCCTTCCATGTTTATGTTTCCAAGTCTCAGGAAAGGCCTGGTGATACAAAGTTAATGCCTAATGTTTATTAAGTGAACTAATACCACAGATGTCAGTCTCCATGCCTGAAAAAAGTAAGTCAGGTTGGCTCAAATGACCCTTTTCTACCCCTCGTCCCAGGCCCACTGCAAACTTCAAATAAGTCCCCAAGGTCAGGATCTCATGATGACCTCTGCATCTATCTCTGTTCCACAACCTCCCCACTCTACTTCAGCCTCAGAGAAGTAAACTTTTGTGCAGGGCTCAGACCCAGAAAACAAGGTTTGGGGCTCAGCAGGTGGATGCAGACACAAGACACAGTCAGAGATGGCAAGAGCCCTGGCCTCTGCTTCAGCTTCAGCCCCAGCCAGTTTCATTTGCCCCCATTTTCCATAGGCCCTTTCTATCTGCAGGCCAACATATTACACGAGAGGGCGCATGCTCACAAGTTAATGTTTATGACCTTGAGTATATACGCTGAATCAGAGTGTTTCTGGCCTTGACTAACCATGACCTAGTTGATTCCCAGCCCTGGCTACACACTAAAAACATAACATAACCCATTGGAAGTCTTGGTGAGGGAGCATAACTGCAGTCATCTGGGGCCTGTCCCAACAAAACCCCATACTCAGCAACCATTCCTGAGCTTTGCTGAGGGCTTGAGGGCCCCAGGGATGGTCCCTCTGATGTCAGGGGCCTCTTAATTGGTCTTCAACACATGTCCCACGAGACCTTCCACCAACATAACTCCTCCCTATCCCAACACCCTCCACCATTAAGCTAAACACCCCTGCTTCAGATTCTCTCCCCCCTGTTTCTTTTCTTTAGCCACAATGCCATAATCTCCTCCTAGAGTAAAATGTGGTTCTGGCTGCCGGTAGGGTGACCAACACCCTCAGTGTGCTCAGGACTGAGGTCTTTTCTAGGATCCTGATCTTTCATTGCTAAATCAAGATAGTCCCAGGTCAACCAGTTCTGTTGGTCACCTCCTGGGAAGAATAAGTATGCACTAATAACTGTAAATTCGCCAGAGGTTCTCAGTCTTTAACAATGCTCAGAATCTCCTGGGAGGCTGGCTGAAGCACAGGCTTTTATGAATTAGCAGGTCTGGGTGGGGCCCAAGAATTTGCTTTTCTGCAAGTTCCCAGTGCTGGGATGTTACTGAACTGGGGCCCTGCTTCAAGGATCCTGGAATAGCAGATCCACAGCACACTTGGGCAGAGTGCTTGTAAGCACAAAAAGGAAAAAACGGGAGGCAGACCTCGACGGATTCAGAGAAGCCTTTATTCCTTCGCAGAGTCGGTGGTCATTCGGGTCCACTTTCCTGATGGAAAATGGCCGTCAGTTACAGGGGGGATCCTGATTTTATAGGGTAGGAGGAGGAGGATGTAATCATTGTGTAAGTGCAGTTTTTACCATCAGGGGCCAGCTGTACAGGTTAAAATTAGATGCTGAAAGATGAGTGTTCAAATCTTGCCCAATGTCATTCAGGATTAGGTTGACCTTGGGAAGGTCAAGGTTTAGGGCCTAGCTTTCCATATCCACCCTTTTCCCCAGGGCCCATTGTTATCAGGAATGCACTGGGAGAGGTTTAATGGTTGATCAGTCTCCTTTCCCGCTTCTCAAGCCACACCATCCCTTAATTTTACTTGGGGAGTTATTTTATAGGAATATTATTTTCCATAACTCTTCAGTGCTTGGCCCAGAGAAAATGCAAGATAAATAGAGTGAGTGACTGACACCACTGAGCACTTCCTCTAAACCGGGCACTATGGGTTTTGCACGAACCATCTCCTTTAATCCTCACGACCACCCAAGAGGTAAGTGATCCGTGCTTGTTTAAAAGAAAGGGAAACTGATGCCTAGGCCAATGGGAAGTGACTGAGCCTGGACATGCATCTGGCTCTAACTCCAAGGCCTGTGCTCCATTCACCACCAGCCCTGCTGTGCTGAGGACTGAGCTCATCCCAGCTAGCTACCCTAGCTGTTTAAGAGTTTACCCTTGTTTGAGGAAAAAATTTCAATGCATCTCCCACGTCCCCGCCTTCTCCCAAGTGAGCTGAATGCAGATCGACTTCCCCTGGGTGACTCAGCACAACATTTTGAGCTTCGTGACAGTCATTTTCCGGAGCATGTGCACTGGGCCTCCTCCCAGGCAGACCTCTCTGTGGCCTCGGACACCGGCTCCAGTCCCATCCCTCCTGTTGCCCTCCCCCAGCTCCCATCGGAGGAAGTCCAGTGGGTAGCACAGTGGGTGAGGCCTGAGAGACCTCAAGTACAACCTGGAGACCCCTGGCTTCTGGCACAGGGGACACCCAAGTCAAGGATGTGGCCTGGTCCCTTGTCATTATAAATGATCTCTTGGTACAGGCACTGTAACTGTTTTTCTCATTGATTACCCTCCCCCCAATAAATCCAGATTTTTGGTTCCCTCTTTTGGAGTGGCATCGCTGAAGTCTCTCCTGTTATTGGTGCAGCACTGCTGGTGTTAAAGACCATCAGCAGTGCTGCTCCTGGTGATCTTTTAGGCAAGTTGTCCAACCTCTCCAAGTCTCGATTTCCTCATTTGTCAAGTTGGGTTGATGATAGTGAAACTTGAAAGGGCTATTGGGCTATCATTAGTTTTGAAGTCAATATATAATTTCAGGATCATGGCTGGCACGTAGATACTGTGTTAGCTGGGATCCCAGAATCAAAGCAATAAATACTTTTTGAATGTTCCGAGTCACTGCAGCCACCACTTACTAAACCTTAGTATGTACCAGTCATGGTTTACAGGACCCACCCACACACCACCCCTGGGCCAGGGCATTCACCGAGGAGGCTCTATCTCACCCCAGGGGCTGGCCACAGCCCCTGCCCTCCCAGCTCTCCCTGCCAGCCCTCTGCCCCTGGCCCTGGAAGCTCTTTACCTCCCAAACAGCCTCTCTCAACACCAAGTTGTCCTCTCAATCCTGGATCCTGGGCTACACCAGAATCAGCTCTTCCCCAGCTTCCCTTGTCAATCAAAACAGATTGTCAAACAAAATAGCCTTCAAGCCATCCAGTAAGAGGAGGCTTCAAACCTCTATTTGAAAAATGCCACTCCTAGGACCCTCTTCTAGAGATAAAGATGCAAAGAAAGATGAATGAAGATGATCTTCACATTCATAAGACAAAAATTATAAAGGATCTAAGTGAATGATAATTGGAAAATGATTAGGAAACAAATCCTATACCCATATAATAAAGAACTCTGTGAACAGCATAAGAAATGTTCCTTTCCTCTGACAATAAAAGATGTTATCGTCTTTTTTGGAGAGCTTTCCTTAGTGGAAAGTGTTTCTACTTTTCTTTCTCTTTGTCCCGCAGTAAGATCAGACTTTTGAAGATTCATGAATTTTTATTTCTTAGAAATTGCCTGCTTATACCCTTTCTTTAATTTTTGATTAGCAATTTCATTTTTCTTATTGGTTTTTATGTATTAAGTTTATTGACCATTTATATGTCATATTTATTGCAAAATGCTTCTCTAGAACACAATTTATCTTTTAATCTTATTGATGATTGATTTTTATACTATAGGCATTTCTCTTTCCTGTCTCTTCCTTTCTTTCTTCCTCCCTCCCTCTCTCTCTCCCCCCATCCCTTTTTTTTGTCTTGGGTTAGGGTTAGGGTTAGGGTTAGGGTTAACTTTCTCCTACAAATACTATTTTCTCCTTATATCTTTCATAGTTCCACATTTTCTACAGATGACATTTTACCCATAAAATAGGGACATGGACTTGTCCATACCTCTTCCCATTCCATTGATCACTAAATAACAAATTTATGAGCAGCTTTAGGAACAGGAACTGGCTCCCTGTGGTTGGCTATTATCAACTTAAACTTCAGTTTGTGGCAATTAATTCTGGAGTTAAGTGTGTGATCGCTTTTAGCTTCATGTCAAGCCCGTTGTCCAGTCACCCTTTGTTTATCCTGTCCTGTGGTGGGAATGCCAAGTTTTTGCCGATCCTGAGTGGGAATTCCCTTTGCAGAGTCATGAGCTGGGGGTGAGACTCTTCCAGAATTCCTCACTCACCCTCCCACACTGCACTCACCCCTGTGCCAAGTTCATGAAGGGTTTCCCAGGATGGGGTACAGGATGAAGACGTGCCAGCCAACGGCTCCCTCCTCCCACAGCCCAAGTTCAGAGATGCATAGCCTCAGTCCTTCCACAAAATCCACCCCTTTTCCTTCACTTTGACCTTGGACCAGCCAGATCCCCCTTTCTCCCCTTGTAGCCCATTAAATACGTTGACCAAGGTTGCCAAACCCCCTCCCACCCAGGCCAGCACACCCAGCTAGGAGGCAAGAGGAGGAGAGGCATTTTGACCTACACTGGGTGGAGACAAGGGGGTCGGGGAGTTCCCTCCCTTCTGGGGACACCCAGGCAGACACCCTGGCCACTGCCAGTTCCTGGGCCCAATAAGGGCCAAATGTTCTGGGTCTGAAGCTCAGACACTGTTAATTCTTCTCCCTCCTTAACCTTCCCTTCTCCAAGGAAGTCTCCAGAAGCAACACATTTTCTCCAGGGAACATGGTATCAAAGGTCAGGGAAGGAGATGGAATTTATTGATGAACCATCTCTTTGTGTAAATTGAAAAATTCCCAGTGCCCGGTTGTGCAGGGCTCACTGTGTGCTAGACAGAGCTAGGGGAGCACAGCCCTGGGAGGGCCCTACTGAGGTGGCTTTTTCAGGAATGGTGTCCCCTGGCCTTCTCACTTGCAAGGCATGTGCTGAGAGCTTTCAGGACACTCACTCTCACAGGAAACCTTTCAGAGGGACAGGCTGAGCTTTAGAGACATAAAAACTCCCAGGGTCTCACAGGCCTGGTGGCAAAGCTGGGACTTAGACCTAAGTGTGTCTGATTCCATCCCATACCAATCCCAAACTAGGACCGTGTGGCCCTGGCAAATTATTTTAACTCTGCTTGCTTGGGTTCCTGCATCTGAAAACCCACAATCATGTGAGTACTTTCCTGTACAGAAGTTGAGAGAATTGAATGAGTTAAAGCACCCAAAGAACTTAGTATCTGACATTGGCGTAGAAATCTCTCAGAACTCAGTACTTGCCTTTTTGGCATTACCAGTGCTATCAGTCCTGCTTGTTCTGCAGGGAAGCCTGGACAATGCCTCTCTGGTCCACCAGAGGGCGCCATTGCAGAGAGAACAGCTGCATCTCTGGGGGGGATTTGTAGGGAAGGCCTCCCACTCCACAGAGCCTATCTTCTCAAAGTCGGACCCTTCAGCCCTCCTGTCCTTGCTCTCATTCCTGCCCTCTGGGATTTCCTAACTCTCTAGAGCTGTTCTTCCCAAGGAAATATGTGTCCAGAGTCAGGTTCACCATTTGCATTTGCCAAATGTTTGACACAGGTCTAGTCCAACGATGCTTCTTAGCCACTGTTCCTCCAACTGAGGCCAGCCTGGCTGGCTCTCCTGGATGCTTCATGATGAAAGCCAAGCCCAGAGCCCTCCAGGCTGACCTCATATGCTGCCTAGAGATAGGTGACCCCATCTGTTGAACTTTCCAGGTAGGTACAAGGGACATGGGTCCCCACAAGGACTGTCTGAAGGGCTCTGTTGACTCCATTCTCACAAAGCTTCTCACACACAGTCCTACCCTGCCTCCACCTTGGGACCTCCAAGTCCCCGTCCTCTGACCTCCTGCCTGTTCACTCTGCACCCAGCATTTCACTAAGTGTTGTGTGGGGGCCTCCTGCCTCAGATTGGGAGGCAGGTAGATTCCAGGTAGATTCTAAAGGCCCACTTTGGGCCAGTGGTCCTCAAAATGCAGTCTGAGGACTAGGGTATAGCTCTCCTGGGAATTGGTAAGAAGTGCAAATTCTCCACACCCCAGATCCACCGAATCCAAAACTCAGGGGCAGGGCCCAGTGCTGCACAGGGAGGTTTGAGACTCTGGCCGGCACTCTTCCTATTGCCTGGGGCTGCAGGGTCCCTTCTGCAGATGGTGCTGGAACTGAATTCCACTCTTCAGTGCTGCAGTGGGTCTAGCTCACCGTTCCATGGGTGGTGTGGTGCACCATCTGACATGTTGTGGTGGGTCTTTTCCCATATGATTATGACTAAAGCTGCTGTGGCTTCAGTCTTTAATCTTGATGAAAATATGTAATGTTTTTGTTACAGTTGCTTAGCAAGTAGCAAGAAGCCTGACTTGTGGCAGCCAGCTCCACTATCAGGTTCCATGATCTATCTCATTTCCAACAGCTTTATTTTCTCCTCTAGAACAAGGGGAGGTGGCACTGTGACGCAGCCCTCTTTCATCTGCCATGGTGTCCGTGACAGCCCCTGCCCTAGGGAAGCAGCAGGGGTGGAACAGCATGGTACCTGGAAGAACTGGAGGCACAGACATGTTCCCTAGGGAGCTCGTAATCTTAGATGAGCTTTTGGCAGAAAGTATGAACACTCCCTTCTCTGCCCTGCTGGTCACCTCCAAGAGAAGAAATTCATGGAACCCAGAATTGCCATCCATCCAAATCCCACTCACATCTAGTTAGAAAAAACAGATTTATTTTCTGTGAAAATGGATCCAGGGGCATTTTTATTAGGATGTGAGGTGTCCCCCAAATGCTCGCGCGTGAGACAAGGCAAGAATGTTCAGAGAAGAAATGATTGGGTCATAAGAGCCTTAACCAATCAGTGAATTAACACCCTGGTAGGGATCAACTGGTAACTGGAGGCTAGTGGGGTGTGGTTGGAGGAGGTGGGCATTGGGGATGTGGCTTTGGGATATATATTTGTATCTGGCAAGTGAAGATTCTCTCTCTGCTTTCTGATCATCCTGTGAGCTGCTTCCCTCTGCCACACCCTTCTGCCATGATGTCCTGCATCACCTCAAGCCCCAAGGAATGGAGCCTGCTGCCTGTGGATGGATACCTCTGAAATCGTGAGCCCCTGAATAAACTTTTCCTCCTCTCCAGTTCTGGTTGGGTCCTTTTAGTCACAGCATCGATAAAGCTGACTGAAACAGTCATCATGTAAACAAAGCTTTCTTAATGATTCTGGAACCTTCTGTAAAATAAATACTTTTTTAAAAATTACCAGTGCACTTACATGTTTCTTAGAAATGTCCAACCCCAGTGGGTGGAGTCATGATTCGATAAACAGAAGGTTGAACAGTAACCTCAAGAAGATATGCTCAAGTCCTAACCTCCAGTACAGATGATGTGACCTGAGTTGGAAATAGGGTCTTTGCAGATGTGATTAAGTAAAGGATCTTGAGATGGGAATCATCCTGGATTTGGAGCAGGCCTGAAATCCAACGACTGGTGTCCTAATGAGAGAAAGAAGGCAGAGGTCCTGTGAAGACAGGCAGAGGTTGCTGTGATGTCCTGACCAGCCACCGGAACTCAGCGACCGCCCGAGCTGCTGGAAGCTAGGAGAGAGGCAGTGGGCTCTTCGATAGTGCCTAAAAGGAGCCAATCCTACAACCTCCTGATCTTGGATTTCTGGCCTTGACACTGCGAGTGAATGAATCTCCCCACGGTAGCTACAGCAGCCATGAGAAAGAAACAGGAGAACATGATGGTAATAAGTGTGGAAGTCTACAAAGAAAATAGAAATTCTGTGGCAATGTTTATATTGTCAAATGTGACTCATAAAGAAGTGGAAAGCGTGAGCAGTGTAGGGACATTCACAAAGCTTGAAAATTTTGTTTGAAATTTTATCACTTTATACATCACACGAGATTGTTTTACAGCTCCCGTTTTACTCAATTTCCCCAAATTCCCTTGTTATACAAACTATAGAAGATTTGAGAGAAAAGTTGCTCAGTCATTTCATAAAGCTAGAATATCTCAGTGTTGAAATCTGGTTAAAAAAAAAAGGTAAAAAAAAGGGACATTTCACTTATGAAATACAATATTCACAAACCTGACAGTGTATAAAAAGAATATGCTGTGACAAAGAGGGTTTGCTGTTATTAAAAGCAGCTCTTCCTCGCACCTGAGTCTTGGCAGAGGGCCGGGAGGCAAGAACAAGAGCAAACTTGTGAAGTCTGCATTGTTAAGGGAGGCCCTGGCTCTGCGCCACGCCACTCAGCTCAGACCACCAGGTTCCCCGCAGGGCAGGCGTGGCTCAGAGGCACAGCCCTTGTCCAGCGTGCCCAGGACCCTGGGTTCCATCCCCAGCACCTCCAAAACAAAAACAAGAGGTTCTCTTCAGAGGGGTGAAGAGTGGGCACGAGGAGGTTTTTGGAAGCCTACCGGCCTTCCACCTCCGCTCTCTCCTAAGACCCAGGGAAGGTCCTAAGACCCCAGGGCCAGAGGGACTGATGGTGATCCCAGAGGGCAGCTGTGCCTGCAGCTGCCCTTGTCTGGGCAGATGGTGGTGAGAGGAGGGCTGTGCTTCCCGGTCAGCAACCAGGCAGACTTCCCACAGGCAGCAGGGAACCCCAGGAAGAGAGCAGGGTTTGGCAGGGACTCCCCACATGTGGCAGGACAACCAGGAGGCCACGGGAGAGTATGCACTGCCAGCTGGGGGTGGCCTGGCCTGGACCAAGGCCTTGTTGGAAAGAGAGCCTGGCCTTAGTGCTGGGGAGAAACCCTCTCGGTGACAATAAGTGCAGCTAATGCCAGGCGACAGTGTACCAGCCAGTAGGACCACAGCTCCTCATCTCTGCCCAAATGTTTTGGGTTTTCCTAGTTATCTTATGGTTATTCAGCTCTAGTTTAAGTCCATTGGATCAGAGAATAGATTTCAATCATTCCAATCCTTTTAATTTGGTGGCCTAGCACATGGTATCTCCTATACACTTGAAAAGACTGAAGTTGGTCATTTTGTGGTACAGATATCAACTGTCAAGGTTTGATAGTGTTTTTCAGATCTTTGTTGATTTTTTAAATCTAGTTCTATCAGTGGCTGACAGAGGGGCATTTCCCCCCCTCCTTTTTAATTTTTATTTTTTTATTTTGAGAGAGTCTTGCTAAATTGCCCAGACTGGCCTCCAATTTGTGGTCCTCCTGCCTCAGCCTCCCAAGTCACTGGGATTACAGGCATACGTGCCACTGTAGACAGAGGGACATTAAAACGTCCAATTCTAATTAAGAAAATTTTAATTATCCCTTTACTTAATTTTTTAATGTAAGAAAAGGAGAAAAGAGGTATTAATACCCCATGAGACTAAGAAAACAAAGAGCAAGCCACAACTTAAACCCCAAATATATCAACCATAACATTAAATGCAAAAGGACTAATCACTGCAATTAAAGTCAGCATTTTAAAATCATCCCACTTATGTATATAAGAAACATTCTTGAAACTTCAGAACACAGATACATTGCAAATACAAGGATGGAAGGAGAGATGGCATTCTCAAGGGAGCACAGGAAACTGGAGTGGAAATATTCCTATCAAGCAAAACAGACTTCAAGACAAGGAGATCCATCACAAATGAACAGGGACCATTAAAAAATGATAATCAGGGACATTTTAAAAGAATCAAATGGTGGTTTTGTTAGGAAGGCACAAGTATAAATGGGACTAACAGCAGAGCTTCAACATACATGAGACATTTTTTGACAAAACCAAAAGAAGAAATAGACAAACCAACAAGCAGAGGTGGAGATTTTAATCCTCTTCTCAGTTACTAGTAACTCAGTAAGCTAGCTAAAAAATCAGTAAGGATATTGAATAACTTTGTCCAGATAGAAGGCTATCTGAATAATATTGTCAGTTCCCTTGATCTAAGTGGCACTTATAGAATCTCATACCCAGGACACATCTTCTTTTCAAGCACACATGAGCCATAAAACAAGATTGAACACATTACTGAAGATTTAGATCATAGAAAGTATGTTCTCCAACCACAATGGAACCACATGGAATTAAATAGAAAGTCAATAACTGATAGACTAGAAAGTCCCCAACTGTTTAAAAGAGACTTCTAAATAATCAATGATTATTCATTTCATTAATCAATGAATGGAAAATAGAATATTCATAACTGAATGAATAAGGAAGCTGAAGGGTTATGGAAAATAGTATTCCTGCAAGATAGCCCCTGAAGAAAAATGGAGAGAGATGTGCCTGGGGAGGAGAGAGGGGAATCTAGCCAAGGATTAACCTCCCAGCAGATCCTTTCCTGGTAAGGATGGGCCCTGGGGAAAAAGGGGAGGATGCTGAATGCTGGGCCCTAAACCTTACCTTCCCCCTTGGCAGATTAGTCCTACCCTATAAAACCCAGACTCCTTCTGTAACTGGGGACCAGTTCCATACCCAGAAAATGGTCCTCCCATGCCTGACTGATGGACTTTGCTGCAGAATAAAGGAAGGCTTGCTGATCTGAGATTTGCTTCCCATCTCCTGCCTCCGTCATTTGTGGGCCATGAGCTTTCAGAAACTATAACATACTGAACAAAACCTGTCATAAGAATAAACAAAATGTTTGAACAATTCTCTTAACAAGATTAAATGAATAATTAAGAATGTTCCCACAAAGAAAACTCTAGGTTCAGATGGATCCACTGGCAAATTCTACAAAAATATCAAAGGATGGGATGGTACCAACCATCCATAATTGCTTTCAAAGCATAGGTTAAAAAAAGAAAAATTCTCAATTCGTTTAAGGAGGGAAGCATAGTCCTGATAGCCAAAATTGGCAAGGAATATGGATGTCATTCAACAGTGGAGCACATGCTTAGCATGGGTGAGGCCCCAGGTTCAATCCCCAGCACACATACCCCCAAACTGACAAGGAAAGAGTATCACACGAACCAAAAATATCAGACCAATGTACCTCATGAATATAGATGCAAAAATTCTAAACAAAATATTAGAAAATCAAATTCACTAACAAAAGGATAATACCTAATGACCAACCAAATTTTGTCCTAAGCATGCAGGATTAATTTTATTTATATGTTAATATATAACATATTATATATGTGGTGAGATATGGTGATATACTGATATATGTATATATCTCACAGTAATTCTGCAGTAACAGAATAAAAGAGGGAAATCATACAGGCATCTCCCCAGATTCAGAAAAAGGTAATTGGCCAAATTCAACATTGAATTCAGTAAACTAATATGAGGAGAAATTCCTTAATCTGATAAAGGACAGCTTTTTAAATATTACAGCCAAATCATAATGACATCATGATAAAATTGTGAACACTTTCGCTCTCAGATCATGAATAAGGCAGAACTTTGCTCTCACACCTATTCAGCATTTTCAACATTGCACTGGAAGCCCACCATTCCCAAAATGGAATGAAAAGAAAAAAAAGATATGACTGAAAATGAAGAAGTAAGAATATGCTTATTAGCAGATAACATGTTTTTTTTTGGGGGGGGGGGGATAAAATATCCAAAAGAATCTAAAAGAAAATGAATGAGTTAATGAGATTGCTGAATACAAAGCTGATATATAAAAATCAATGGTACTTCTACATGCTATCCACAAACTTCTAGAAAAGGAAAGTCAAAAATAATTAATACCACTTAAATAGCATTGAAAATATTTTAAAGCTGAGGAATGAGTCCTAAAAACTTATGGCCGGGTGCGGTGTTGCACACCTGTAATCCTAGCACTTGAGAGGCTGAGGCAGGAGGATCACGAGTTCAAAGCCAGCCTCAGCAACTTAGCGAGGCCCTCGGCACCTCACTGAGACCCTGTCTCTAAATAAAATACAAAATAGGGCTGGGGATGTGGCTTAGTGGTGGAGTGCCCCTGGGTTCAATCCCCAGTACCAAAAAAAAAAAAAAAAAACTTATGCAAATCTTTTATTCTTAAAGCTATAAACATTGTCCAAACAACCAAACAAAAAACTACATATGCCTAAATAAATGAAGGAGTATAACATTCATGAATTATAAAGCTCAATACTGTTAAGATGTTGGGACCTCTGCCCTCTGGGGTAAGTCCCATCTAATCCCGTCTTCTTGAGTCTGGGCTTGCTTCAACCAGCCAAGACAAGATGGCGGACCCTCTGTGAAGATGTTCTGCTGATTATACAGGCAACCCTCAATTCCCATGGAAATGTGAGACAAGCTCAAACTGTCCAGAGTCACCTTAAAAACCAGCAGAGAAAATTATGATTGCTCTCTGGCCTTTAAAAATGTTTAACAAAACATTGAAAACTCTATTATTATCAGTTACTAATACATAGGGAAACAAGAAAAATAGTGAAACGATTATTTAGTCCTCTATAATTTAAAATATCTGAAATATTGTCAATATCTACTAAAACAAAAAATTCATATATCTTATGATCAAGTAATTTCACATAAGACAGAGAGCATCTACCCACCTAACAATATGTACAAGACTTTTCATAGAAGTTTTACTCAAAGTAAAATAGCAAGAAATTAATACTAACAAAAAACTAGAAAAAAATCTAAATTTTCATCTTCAGGGGAATGAATCAGGAAATTGGAGTATATCCATAGACTGGAATATTAATAACAAGTTTTAAAACCTAATTCTCGTACATAACAGTACAGATGACTCTAGAAAACATTAATTTGAGCACAAGAGGCAGAGAAAGAAGTTTTCACACTGCTGGATTACTAATGGATTTGATCTATGTGAAGTTCTACAGCAAACATACATAAGCGCTGGTTGTAGAAGTAAGAAGAGTAGTTATCCCTGAACATGGGGTTTAAAAAAAATTTTTTTTTTAGTTGTTGATGAACCTTTATGTATTTATTTATATGTGGTGCTGAGAATCCAGCCCAGTGCCTCACCCATACTAGGCAAGTGCTCTACCACTGAGCCACAACCCCAGCCCCTGAACATGGGTTTTAACTGGGAGGAAGCAGGAGAAAACAAGGTGACAACGTTGTTCTGTATCTGGATTTGATGGTTATATAAATGTATAATTTGTAAAAGTTGAGTGAGATGCACCATTAAGATTTGTGTATTTTACTACATGTAAATTGAATAAATAGGTAATAAACATATAAATAGAAAGAGAATGCTTATAAAGTTTATAATACAGTGACTTTCACACAGTATGATGTTAATAAATGTTAGCAATTTGTTAGTTAAAAGACCTTGTAGGATACAGTTATAGCTGTGCTTGGAGGGAAGTCTAGAACTCTAAATGTGGATATCATAAAAGAGTTGAAAATGAATTATCTTAATCTCTATCTCAACAAGTTAACTAAAAGAAAAAAAATCGCAAAGTAAGGTCAAAGAAAGTAAAAGAACTAAAGATAGGAGCAGGATCAGTGAAATAATTAGCAGACATACAAAAGAAGAAAACATAAAGAGCCTAGAACCAGAATTTAAAAGGAACATCAGTATGGATCCTACCAACATGAAAAGAAATAGTAATATTATAAACACTTTGATGCCAATGCATTTTGGAACTCAGACTTCCTCATATGCTGCATTAGTCCCTCTTGTTTTACTTGTGTGATACAGTGGGCAGCCTAGGACTAGAACAGTGCCTGGCACCACTTCAAGGCACTTGTTCAAAACACAAGACTCCTCTTCCCAGAGGAGTGCCTAACACTGGGCTCTGTCCAAGGACTGCTGCACAAAATACCACAAACTGCACGGCTACAACAATAAGCATGTGTTCTCTCGGTCTGGAGGCTGGCAACCTGAAATCAAGGCGCAGGCAGAGTCAAACTCTCTCCAAAGGCTGTAGGGAAGAGTCCTTCCTGTTTTCCCTGTCTCCTGGTGGTGGACAGCCATCCTTGGCACCCCTTGACTCATAGCTGTGTTGCTCCAGTTTCTGCTTCTGTTTTCATGCGAACTTCTTCCCTTTCTATGTCTCCTCTGTATCTCTATGTACAAATTTCCCTCTTTCTAAAAAGGTACTAGCTATCAGATTCAGTACGACCGCATCTTAACCTGATTGCATCTGCAAAGACTATTTGCAAATAAGATCCTACTCACAGGTGCCAGGGGCTGGGACTTCAACAAAGCTGTTTGGGGAGCATCATTCAATCCACAAGAGAGGTTAATCAATGTTTGAGCTACCTTCAGTGAAAATCCAGTATGTCATATGAGGAGTGCTCAAGTGAGTGCAGGAAAAGTTCTAGAAAGTAGCCTTCTCCCCGGACTTTGCTGTCATCAGTCCATAAAGTGATATTTGTTGGGGCAGTAACTAGAATGTCCAGGTGAAAGAAAATAATAGCTCCAGTGTTTTAGGTGTGAATCCAACTTCGGGTAGATGCCAATGTTCTCAATGTTCTCATATGTTTCATTTATAGAAGTAATTTAATGGCACTATAAATAAGGTTTTGAAGGGGGGATCAAATCACAATC
The DNA here is from genome assembly GCA_020662805.1 of Glaucomys volans. Taxonomy (NCBI): domain Eukaryota; kingdom Metazoa; phylum Chordata; class Mammalia; order Rodentia; family Sciuridae; genus Glaucomys; species Glaucomys volans. The sequence continues at coordinate 723,564 of JAJEJO010000417.1, forward strand.
CTACACCCTGATATACGGTGGTGGAGGAAACAGCAAGCAGGAAAGCCTTGAGGCCTGAATGAGCTTGGTGTGCTCCAGGAACAGAAAAGGCAATGCAGCCCAGGCAGGAGTGTCCTGCAGGATGTCCACAGGTCTCAAGCTGCATGGCCCGTTTGTCCGTTCCATTCACAACCAGCTACTTCCCTTTTTCTGGCAAGCCTCCCTCAAATATACCTTCTGCATCCCCTCTAACACAGGTGGGCTTGGGGGTGGGACCAGGGAGTGAGAAGAGGGAAAGGAATGATAGAGGCAGTTGGATCTTCACCAAGGAATTAAAATTGAAATGGCATCAAGTCCATCTCTCTGGATTGGAGACACCCATGCCCTGCGTTCCTGGAGGCTTGAGGGTAGGTGTGGGGCTGTGCAGGGATGAGGCAGGTAGGGGTGAAGAGCAGAGTCCTGACAGTTAACTTCCTTGTCCATCATCCTGGCTGCCAGCCACATGACCAGGCTACACTGGGAAATGAAAGAGTCACAGGATGTTAGGTTGGGGAGCTTCCCACCTCTGGTCTGGCTGAATCCTGTTCGGCCAAGAACAATAGAGGAGGATTCAGGTATTCTGACCACTGGGGACACATCTGTTGTTGAAAAAACTCATGGCAGCAAGGACTTTTATTGAAGAGAGATGGATAAAGCCAGAGAGATATTAATTCGAGGACTAGAGAGAAAAGAGAATACAGTGATCTTTTGGTTGTTGTCCCTGGAGCTCAACCTTTCAATAAAGCTGTTGGAAGAGTATATAGTCATTCCAAATCATGCCAATACACCTGTTGACTTCAAATCACACTCTGGAAATGGATGAGACCTCTCATATGAGCTGCCTATAATGTACACCATGCACAAGATGATTTACTATCTGAACTCGGAGGTCCGGAGCTCCACCTGCGCTGACTATTCAGAAGGGGTTAAATAGAAACCAAGGGCTTCAGCACTGACTCCCAAGTACCTCAGGCCTTGGTCTTCGTTTCCCTTTTCATTCACAGGTCACTTGCCCTTGCTGTGTGGTCCACAAATGAACAGGACCACCCAGTCCCCAGAAGCTCCCGATCCAATGATTCGGGGAAAGAAGATTCAAACTGAGGCCCTGAAGAATGAGGGGGTGGGGGTGGGGGACAGTGGAGCACAGAGGGTTGGCAGACACAGGGGCTACCTTGAGCCCCGTTTGGCTGTGCTGGGGGCTAGTCGCACACTTCACAGATGCCAAAGGAACGGACAGAGTTGGGGCTTTCAGGCCAGTTGTAGGGTCCAGAAGCAGGGTGCAGGGTCCGACTCTCCCGGGGGTTGGCAGAGGCCAAGGTGGGCGACCAGTCCCTGGAGGGCCTCCAGTGCTCAGCTGAGTGAATGTCCGGACCAGACTGGTGGTAGGAAGCAGGGTTTAGGTGATGTTTGTCCATGATAAGCCAGTTATACACATAACCTGGATGAGTCATAAACTTCCTGGGGCAGTACTTAGTCCACCCCAAGTGGCAACAGCGCCCCTTCTACTGACTACAGCTCCCCACGCTGAAGTCTAAGGGTGGCCTCGCTACCAGGTCCCGGGAGACCTGACCCCGCCCCTTTCACCTGAACACGCCCCTGGGGGCGGAGAGACTTCCGCCTTCCCTGAGGCGCGCGCTGGCCCCGCCCTGCTCAGGGTGTTGCCAGGCCCGGCCCCCCAGTACCAGGCAGAGAGCCTGGAGCACCAACAGGGCAGCAGGATGCGACCGTCTGGTCGTCGCGCCTGGAGTACAGATGTGCCCAGGCGTCGGGGCGCGCAGTTCTGAGCTTGGGTGAAGCTCTTGAAGAGGGCAAGACGGAGGCGACGAGATGCAAGCGGAGGAGCCCTGCGCCCCTGGTGCTCCTGGAGCCCCTGGCAGTCCCGGCAGTACGGGCGACCAGGGAAGAAGCCAGCGCGCGCCGGGCCCAGAGCTGCGCCTGTCCACCCAGCTGCTGCCGGAGCTCTACACCTTCGTGGCGCGTGTGCTGTTCTACCTCGCGCCTGTTTACCTGGCCGGCTACCTGGGGCTCAGCATAACCTGGCTGCTGCTCGGCGCCCTACTTTGGATGTGGTGGCGCCGGAACCGCCGCGGGAAGCTAGGGCGCCTGGAGGCCGCCTTCGAATTCCTAAACAACGAACGCCAGTTCATCAGCCGGGAGCTGCTGGGCCAGCACCTGCCGGCCTGGGTGAGCCGCGCCGCGCTGGGGTTGGAAGTGGGCGGATGCATTTCGCGGTTGGGAAAGAACCTACGGTGAGCCAAGAAGCTGGGACGCGCAAACCCGAGGGAGGGCTGGAGCCCGGTCACCGCACAATCGGGTTCCAGCTGCGCCCAGCGTGCAGACCCTGGAAGCCACGGCAGTGGGATCGCGGGACCTGGGTTTCATTTAAGGCCCGGAACCCGAGAGAAGGTCTTGGGCGGGCCACACCCAGGAAAAAATTAATAATAAGGGCGTGTGGGATTAGGCGAAGTTGAGGGAAACAGAAGGCACTTCTTCCACCTGCCTGTTGATTTCAAAGAACGAACGCAGGGAGCAATCGTAGATGGGTGTACGCAGCGATGTCAGTAGCAGCCGGTTTGAGTTGCCATCAGCTGAGGCTCCGACCCAGGCAGGGGCGGAGTCGGAGCCCTGCGGGGCTGGAGGATGGGACAGCCGGGTGGATGAGCAGAGTGCTCTCCCTCACTCCGCCTGATGGGGATGCGCCGGCACACTCAAGGTGCAAGGACGATCCTGCCTCCTGGTGTGGAACGGCCTGACTTGGGTTTCTCAAACTCTCTGGTCTTGAGAGTCACCTGGCTCACTTAAAACGGGTGAGCTTCCAGGGTGGGAACTCAGGCGCCCTGGGTGATTCTTATGATCAGGAGAGTTTGGCAAACATTGGCAAGAAGAGCGTTCAGTCCTTTTCCAAGGCCTGGCCTGTCGATAAATGCGCCCCTCTGGTACTCTGGCTTCTCAGATTCCTTCTGAGTCCACCCAAGCCCACTAGGGGGAAATGCCCAGAGGCCATCAGACGCCTCACTTCCTCTGGCTTGAACTCTAAAATCCTCTTGGTGGTAGCTTCCTCACACCTACCCATGAGAGCCCTCAAATTGGGGTTTGAGAAGAAGTACTAGAAAAACTAACACCTACTTAACTTAGACAAACAAGAGCTTAAAATTTGTTGGATTTAGTTTACGAGGGCTGCTATGACAAAGTATGGTAGACTGGGTGGCTTAAACAAAAATTTATTATCCCACAATTCTGGGGACAATAAATCCAAGATCAGGGTATCTGCAAGGTTGGTTTCTTCTGAGACTTCTCTCCTCTGTTTATGGATGACACTTCTCTCAGTGTCTTCACATGGTTTTTTTCTGTGTCCAAATTTCCTCCTCTTATAAGACACCCGACATAATGGATTAAAGCCTGTTCCAGTGGCCTCAATTTAACTTAATTACATCTTTAAAAGACTATCTCCTAGTGGCTCAGGAGACTGAGGCAGGTGGATCACGAATTCAAAGCTAGCCTCAGCAACTTAGACCCTGTCTCTAAATAAAATCTAAAAAAGGGCTGGGGATGTTGCTCAGTGGTTAAGCACCCATGGGCTCAATTCCCATTACAAAAAAAAAAAAAAGCAAAAACAAAAACTCCAAATACAGTCACAAGTCATATTCTTACACACACACACACACACACACACAAACATAATGTGAAGGCAAAGACTTACTATCAAGGATGCACAATGAAAAATTATAGCAACCACTTTCCTAGGGTAGCAGCCCTGGGGGCAGTGTTTAGGACCTGTCTCATCAGAGAGGCATTTTAACTTAAGCAGAAAATGAATTTCTTTGGAAGGGATCTTGTTCATCCTGGTTGTTCTATGGAGTTTGTGATTCTGAAAGGTGTGGACCCAGAGAGCGGTCCTGATCTGTCCACACCCCTTGCTTACTGTTGAGGGAGACCAGGCCACCTGGCCGACCTATGTTATCAACCAGTGGTGGTTCCAGCTGATGAGAGTTGGCCCATGAGAACTTGACCAATAACAACCCCACTTTTCTCCCCTTCCTGTACACAGAGGCCTCAAAGCAAAGGCAACATTTCTGAAACTAGAACATGAATCAGGTCTGAAGGGGCATTGACACCCACCCCCACAGGCCCACGGAGATTGCTCTGGCTTCTGTTGAGGCAGGAGACCACGGGAGCAACATAGAACTTGACCACAGGGCACTCGGTATCAACCCAACAAGGCACCCCCTGGGTTTTCACCAGAACAGACCATCCTCCAGCTCTGACCCCACTGGGCATGGGGCTTGGAGGAAGGTGATGTGTCTCCTCCCAAGAGGGCAGTCTCAGGTGGGAGACAGATGCATAACCGGTAATAACCATAGAGGCCCCAGGGTAGTTGGAGACAAGAGCCTGATAGGGTCCAGTTGGGTCAAAGGTTACCCTACCTGGTCTCCATGTCAGGTTGTCACCAGACCACAGCTTGTGCCTATTGACAGGGTCTTAGGAAGAGCCTGACCTCAGTCTGGGTTTTCCAGACTTGTTTGGCCGGCCAGCTTGGAAGGCCAGGGCCTGGATAACCTTTTGGATGGAGGCAGTGGTTCTGCACAGGAGTTCCAGGCTGAGGGGGAGCTCATGAACACAGCATGCAATTGTGACTGGCCACTCTGTGACCAAGTACCATGCCCTCAGCCTGGCTAACCTGTGGGGAGGGGCCAACTTGAGGTAGGTGTGATGGAGGTTGGGCCTGATTTCAAGGCTCTAAGAAATTGGAAGGTTTGGGAGGCCTTGCAGAAAGCATGGGGGAGCCGTGAGGCAGGAGGAGAGAGACCAATCAGGAAAATTATTTGAACCAAGATATTGGTAGTGGGGACCCTGAGGAGATGAGGGGTGTGTGGCAGTGAGAATCTTGATGCTTGGTGGCCCCTAGAGTGGGGTGAGATAGGGATTCAGGTGTATTCCAGGTGTTTTCTGGGCATTCATTACTGGGTTTGGGATTCTAGAATGAGAAGCAGGCCCAGGGAGGTTGGTTTTCTCAGCACACCTGGGAAGAACACAGTTCAATGCAAGGACTGGCTTTTTTTTTTTTTTTTCACCTGCCTGATGAAGGTTTCCAAGCCCCAGATGATGTCGAAAACTTGGAGCCTGCTTGGTTGAATAGTGTCCTCTCTGCCTTGCTGAGAACATACTGCTTGTGAAGGCAAAAGGGAGAGCGGGCCCTTGCCCAGGTCTTTGTCATGACATACCGACCTTCTAACATGCCTTTCTGTTCTTGGGTGGCTGCCACCACACGTGGGCCTGCCTGGCTCAGTTGTGCGATAGCACTCTGAGTGGGCAGGTTTGGATAGCCAGCCTTGTGCTGCTTGTCGAGCTCCTTGGAAAGGTCACTTTTTCCCAGTTATTGTGATGGGTGAAGACCGGGCTGGGCTGACTGGGGTGGATCTACTTCCTCCCCACTGCCAGCTGCCAGGCTAAGGCTGTCTTTGCTGGTCAGCTCTCAGTCATGCCCTCCTCTCTTGCTGTCTTAGAGTCCTCGCTATACATTGCTGCAAGCTGCTGCCTGCAGATGACCACAGAAATTACTCTCCCTTGTTGGCCCTGTTGCCCCAGCTGGACATGGGGATGGTATTGGATGGTCTCTCAGAGCCATGCCAGCCCGATATCTGATTTCTGTTCACACTTCATACAGTCCGAGAGAGAGCACTAGAAGGAAGGACTCCTTTGCTTTAAAGGGGACCACGAGTAAAGACCAGCCTGCCACGTGGAGGAGGAGAGGTGGCCTCTGCTCCTCACCCTCTGAGAGGGGAATGGCTGCATGGTCACGGAATGTGTATTCCTCTGGCACAGTTTTTGGATATATTTTTGAAGGAATCAAGAGCCACCTGAGTCAGTCCTCCTTGTCACGGTCACAAGTGGAGGCCTTGATAATATTTAGCCCTGGACCTCGGAGAACCCAGTGCTCTCAGTTCCCCTGTGGGTGGTCGTGTGAGTTGGATGCTTGAGAAAACACTTGTGTGGAGCCAAGCACAAGTGGGTGCTCGGTGGGGGCTGTCTCTGATGCTCCTCGATTTTCTAGACCTCCTAACTAATATAAAATATTAGCTGTGAAACTAATGACCAAGTGTCCCAGCAACAAATGTGTCCTTCTGGAACTGGTTGACTGTAGAGGAGGAGGCCCTTCGTGGAATTCCATCCTGCCAGGACTCTTCCCAGCCTGCTCCCTGGTTGGTGGAACTCCAGCCATATGGAGCCCCAGGGAGCGCTCACCCAGCAACCTGACCTTCATGCTGGGGGCCCCTCAAGACCGCCTTTGGATAATCTTGCCTGCTTCACAGCACAGGACTGACCCTTCACCTGTTGGTGCATTCCCAGGTTTTTCATGGTGCTGTTGATCAGCACCTCAATTGGATGTTTAGTTTGTCTAACCAGGCATTTATTTTGCACCCACCATGACAGGGCTGGTGTGAGGAGCGAGGTCTTGTGGAGCTAACTTGTCTCCAGGTGAAGTGGCTTGTATGGGAATGAGGGCCAGTTGATAGGAAAATAGCCTGAAGCAAGGGAGAAAGGCAAGAACTTGGAGAGAACTTGGCGTTCTGTCTGTGGTTTTGGGTCTAGCTCGCTCGCTAGTGGACAGCGATCAGTTGGCAGCTTTGTTGGGAAGACCAACCTTCCCTAGCGCATCCCCTGGCGGGAGGCGTGGGCTTGGAGTCTGATAGGTACTCACTGGGGATGCTCCTCTCTGAGAATGGTGAAGTTTGGGGGATGCTCCAGAGTCTTTTTAGAGCCATCCTTAACTAATCCCAAGTCAGCTTTTCCCAGGTGCTGCACACCTACCAGGATCCATCCCCCAGCCTCTCTTGCCCACTCCTCACCTGCCCTGCTGGCCCGGGTGAGCGCCGGAAAAGCTGCACTATGTACACAGAGCAATGGATTTTCCAAGGCTCCAGCAGCATCCCTGGGAGTGTCCCTGCCAAGCCTCCCCCCTGGCTGTTTAGACAGACAACAGGGAATGAGTGCCACCTTTTGCTGGTGCTGGGAGTTGGGAATTCTTTCTGTGGGTGGACAGAGATCATTCTAGGGCCCATGCTCTCAAGGTCTGTTCTGTACTGATACTTTTGTTAATTAAAGGAAGTAAATACAGTGACCACTCTGAGCTAGCCTGGGCACTCTCAGATGAGGTCACAAACCTTCATCCGTACAGCCGGTGCTGTGGAACCTGGTTAGAGACATCAGGGCTGCTTGGAATCAGGTGGAACTTTTTACCTTTGAGGTCCCTGCAGCTCTGGGAAGCCATTTGTGTTGGCTTGGAGTCAGACCTACCCTCAGGAAGAAGAGGTGGGCAGGTTTTAGTCATGCCCTGGAGTTTCTGCTCCATGTATTAAGGATGCTTCATAGACTTATCATGTCCTGGGTCAGGATTGGGCAATAGGAGTGACAGAGTGTGGGCTTGCTTCCCTCCAAGCCCCGCACAGGGATCTCAGGCATCTGTGCATTCATTCCTGAGCTCAGTCAGCACACGCTTGCGATGCATGAAGTCACACACGTGAATGACACGTGGCCCCTGACCCTGAGGAACTGTTGAGTAGGTGGGGATTCAGACTCCTGCAAGCAGTCTTTTCTGAGACAGTGTGAACAGCCCTGTGAGTGGCAGTCCAAGGGCCGAGCAGGCTGGGGGAGAGCCTGCCCTGGGAGTGCCAGGAGGCTCTCCTTGAAGATGCTCTATGGTGTAAGCTTTCCACAGGTTTGGTCACTTGGGGACAGCATCTGTACAGGCTCTGGGACAGCAGTTCACATACATGAGCTCCCAGGAGACTGCCCGCCACTCCATTTATATGTACTCAATCCTCCTAGGCCAAGAGTGTCCAGGACAGCCTTTCCTATGAGCCAAGTGCCCAGGGACCTGAGTGACTGTGAGGTCACTGGTGGATGAAGATCAGGTCCAAGGGTGGGGACAGTTCTGTCCTTTTCCTGTGTCACAGTCCCCTCATCAGGGAGCAGGAAGGTGTGGAGAACTAGTCACTGGCTTCGTTTGACTCCTGGCCCAGAGCCCAGCAGCAGGCAGAGGTAGCACTTCCTTGGAAATGTCCCCAGTGACTTTGGAGGAGTCTCTGGGTCAGTGCCTTGGAAGTCCTGTGAGGGTCAGTGCTCAGCTACCCTGGGGAGCAAGAACCTTGGACCTGGCTTCCCTTACTCCACTCCATGCAGGCCTTCCCTTACCCCACTCCTCCAGGCCAGTTCCAGGGAAAGCTAGAACTTACGGCACAAAACTGTTCACACATGCTTAAGGCAAGAGATTTCCTCCTCTTCCCCCTCCTCAGTAAATACTGAGGAAGAACTAAGGATGTTTTCAGCCCTCTCAGGACCTATTACAGGAATGAAGCAGCCTTCTTTTTACTTCCAGAAAGGAGATGACACTCCTTGGGTCACACAGGGATCCAGAACCCAGGTCCTGAAGGCCCTACAGGAGGAGGAGGGAAGGCTGCCCCTGCCCAGGAAGCCCCAGGTGAAGGCCACAACTCAGACATCCTTGAAACACTTAGAAAGAACCCAGGAACGTCTGCAGGCTAGAGGACATTGCAAACCCAGAACCACCCACTCATTCCTGTGCCATGGTGTATTGACTTTTTTTTTAAACACAACTGCCTAAAAACCTGATTTTTCTGCTTAGAAAAGTAAATGTACACCCCCTTATGGAATATTTGGAAATGGCCTAAAAAACAAAATTGGAACAAGCATTTACAGTTCCCCCACCCAGAGATACATGGTCATAGTTGGCTGTACTTTCTGTATGTAGAAGGTATGTGAGAACAGCTTTAAAAACTCACATTTTCCCCCTCCCTTATTTTTTATGTCCCTAACATTATATTACAAATATCTTCCATTCTCCATAAACACTTTCAAGGGCTATGGGATCCTTAATATGACTATACCATAGTGACTTAATTATTTCTTTGATGTCAGTTATTTCAATTCCAAGTTCTTCCTCTTCACGGCTAGCAGAGGGGGTTGGTTCCAGAAATTCTGTCTGGAATGTCTCCCTCTGCTCTGCCCATCTGGGTCCTGTGACTCATCCTCCAGGCCAAGCCCTTGTGCTCAGGATCTCAGAATCCTGAGTAGGTTTCTTATCTCTCTGCTTCCCAGGCTGATTGGAATCTGCCCACTGGTGTGCCTGCCTCTTTCTCCACACTGCTGTTTAAGGCGAGGCCTGCTGCTGGTCCGTTTCTCTACCCTCAGCTCCTAGTCAGGTGTGCAGTACATAGTAGGTCCTCAATAAAAATCTGTTAAATGAATGCTACAGTAAATGCTCTGCAAATCTCAATCCATATTTCCCATTTTCTTTGGCATAGATTCCTAGAAGTTAAGCTGCTTATGAACACTTCAGGCAACCTCTGTCGGGTCCCCTCTCGCTCTGCGGGAGTTCAGTATCTAGTCACATGAATAAATCCTACTCTTACACTCAAAAAGGAAAACAGCTTATGAACATTTCAAAGACACGTCTGCCCATCCACTGTGTACTTATCCACACTGAGTAGTAGTATTTTTAACCTTTTATTAGTTTGACAAGCAAGAAGATAACATGTTGGCATCTCTAGGCCCTCCCAAATCTAACTGGATCACTGAACTCTAAGATTCCACTCCAGCTTGGCTGTCCCCGCGTGCTCTGAGCCCTCATTCCTTTGCAAAAAGTGACAGGCCCCTGGGCATTAGCGTTCTCGTCACTGAGCACGGCCTTGGGAGCTTTATCTGCTGGTTCTGCTGTGGGGTCCAGCTGAGTTAGGGCAGTGCAGGCTGGGGTGTCATTAAGGAGCCTGTGGATGACAGGAGGGCACCAGACAGGTTGGCCAAGCAATTATTTCCCCTAAAGCAGGGAACTGAAAGCAGAAATGGAGACCGATTTAAAAGGAGTTTTCCTGGTTTCATGTTTGCCTCCTGAGGACAGAGGGGAAAAAGGAGTAGAAGGCTGAGCTTCATCAGCAGAAAGGCGAGCGAAACAGAGGGGCCACCTTCCTAGTGAAGCAGGAGCCATTGACGAGGCCAAGGCACACTGGCCAGTCTCAGGAAGACAGGACCCAGCTGGAGTCCCTGCCCTCCCCTTAGAGGAAATCTCTGTTGGGTACCCAGCACGAGTGGGTCTCCTCTCTAGTGTGAGCATGAGGTGGGGGTTAGCAGCATCAATTTGAGTCAGCAGGGTGTGTGTGTGTGTGTGTGTGTGTGAGAGAGAGAGAGAGAGAGAGAGAGAGGGAAAGAGAGAGAGAGAGAGGATATGAATGAATGAGAATGAAGGAATGAATGTTCTTGGAGTGTGGAGGAGCCATGAGGCTCTTTTCGGAAAGAGGGTGTGTATCTTTGTGTGCATGTGTGATTCTGTGAATGTGTCTGTGTAGTCACTGTGGCTCTGGGTGTGTGTACTTCTGTACCTAAGTATCTGTGAGTGTCTCTCTGTACCCCTCTGTCCATAGGAGGGACTAACATCCTTATGAGAGGGAGGGGCAGAATCCACCTAAAGATGTAATGTTGAAGCTGGGGACAACCGCACATGCCTGAATCTCTGCAACTCAGGAGGCTTGAGGCAGGAGGATCACAAGTTTGAGGCCAGATTCAGCAACTTAGTGAGATGCTGTCCCAAAATAAAATGAAAAGGACTGGGAATGAGCTCAGTTATACAGCACTTGCCTAGCATGCTAGCATGCATGAGGCTCTGGGTTCAATTTCCAGTACCACCCCCCCCCACACACACACAAAAGGATTGCTGATGTGGCCTCTTTGATGGCCTCTACTTGCTGGATTCTGACTGGATCTTTCTTTACAGTCTGTGCTTCCCCTTTAAGCTCTCATTACTGCCCATCCCTTGCCAATGTCTCAAAATGCCATCCTTAAAATATCAGCCCACTTTTTCTGGAAGGCTTTGGCCCAAGTAGAGGAACAGCATCAAGAGGCGTGTTAGTGTAGGGAGGCCTCAGATGGAGGCTGTAAACTACTTAATCTCCTCTGAATGGTGCGGCAGGGGTCTGAGATCCTGGTGCCTGGACTTTGTGCTTGGGCATCTTTGGAATTTTCTGGGCCTACTTCAGGGAAATGTTTTCACCTGCCATCTCAGGATAGTGGTCAGGTTTCTTTGGGAATGCAACTTGCTAAAGAACTGAATTTGTCCCCAGTCCTAAATCATTTAGAAGTGGATTTACCTCGTTCTCTCTCTAGAGTGTGGATCTAGGCAGAGAGAAGTAACAGCTCATCCCTGTGAGAGACCTGAGGCTGAAGGAAATAAAGACCAGACCTGACCTGCCAACCCTATGGCTGTGCTTCCTTCTCCCCTGGCTGCCTCGCTGCAGAAAGCAGTTGGGGGGGAGAGGGGTGCCTCACCTTTCAGGGGGAGGGCAGTCCCAGAGCAAAATCATGATACTGTGGTTTCTGCCTTCTAGCCTCACTCTTTAGGGAAGAGGTCCCTTTGTAAAAGAACCAAGGTCCACAGGGTGCTGGCGAGAATCTGGTGACATAGCAGTGTCACCCAGGAGGGACAGCCAATCAGCCAGACTGTGACTTTGGAGCTCTTCTTGGGAAGGGATGAGGTAGGGAGAAGGCACCTTCACCCAGGCCTGAGCAGGCCCTCCAAGCTGGGGAGCACTGTCCCCTTATTCTCCACGTCCGCCACCAAGATCAGAACCACATCCTCCTGAATCAGACTCTCTGACGAAGGTTCTGCCTTTTAACCAGCTGCTCAGGAAGTCATTTTGCACTCAAAGGTTTGAGAACCACTATCTGGCCCGACTCTTTGCAGCTGGTGTGGTGCATCTCACCACTAGCTAAGTCTCAGAGACTCTAGCCTCAGGGGGACGTGGAACAAAAGCTCAGTGACTTTAGGACTCAGTCTGACCAGGGTCATCCATCCTCATTTTCTGCCTTCTGTTTGTCTCCTTAGTGGGGAAAGACACCAGACAGGCTCTGATTGGGTGCCTTTGCCAGGCCTCCCTAAGGAGCAGCCCCATTGGGCAGAGTTTCACATAAGCACTTTGCAAAGCCTTGGGCCCAGCCTGCCAGTGGCTGTCTGTATCTGGGGCTCAGACCCCTCAACCAGTCAGAAGAGGGCAGGAAAACAGCCAGCCATGTTCCTTCTCCTTAATTGCTTTGACTTTCCCCTGTGCTTTGTTCATGCTCTCTCAGTGGTGGTTCTCAAAGTGCAGAAACTGAGGTATGAGGAGACTCAGCAGAGAATTTGCTGGGCTTTGGGTCAGACAGAATTGGACACACAGCCCTGGTGACCTTTTTCTTCATGTACTTGAGGCCATAGAGGTCAGAGTTTCCACACAACTTCCAACAGAAGTTTTCGCCCCTGCAGCGCTCCCTCTGAGCCAGCAAGGGCACCAAGGACCTTGCCTATAGTCTCGTTTCCGCTTCTCTGGAACTGTGGTATTGGCAGTATTGTACCCATCTTGCAGAAGAAAAAAACTGAGGTTCAGAGAAGCAGAATTGTAAACACACAAGGCATGGATTAGAAAAGCAGTACTAAATGACTTTAACAGCTAGGCCATTTCAGATGGAGGAGCGGGAGGGCTCATGAGTGAGAAAAAGATTTGAGGGCTGGGTTCAAGTCACGTGCCTAAGAGAAGCTCCAGGTTCTGGTCACCTGGGTAATCTTGGCAAGTAGTAACTAGTCTCTAAATCTCTCCTCATCTGTAAAATGAGGATAATTATAACTTTGGTGTTCACCTTACAGAGGGTTAAGAGTATCAAATGAAAGTTCCTATGGACTGCCCCAGATGTGTGTGAATGCCCTGTAAGGCCTGGCCTGCCATGAGGCCGAGGCCCCAGAAGAGCCATCCTGGCTAAAGCAGACCTTTTATAAAACACGGGAGCACAGTGGCAGGTAAGATTTTCTTGAGAGGAGTGAGGGGGACAGAATGGAAACGCAGACTCTGCTCAGACTGACCTGGGTCCTAACCTCAGAACTAGCACTCCAGAGCTGGTGACTGTATGTCACATAATCTCTCTGAGCCTTGGTTTCCCTTCTATAAAGTGAGGTCAATAAGAGATTAGGCAAGTATTAAATGACATGAGATGAGGTCAACTCAAAAAGGTTGAAAAAATGGGATGGGAAAATATTAAGTATTGAACTGGGCAATTTTGAAACAAAATGTTTGAATAGCAGTTTTCATGTTAAACAAAATAGAATAGAACTCAAATACAAGGGCAAGAAGGATATTGAATGCTCACACAGAGTAATAGTTAAGATGTGATCACAGACACCTATGTGTTGTGTGATATAAACTTGAACTCTTAAGTCAGCAGCTGACAAGAGGAAGTAGATTAACCGAGGGTCGGGCTTTGAAATTTTAATACATCCCTTTTTGAAAATGATAAGTAGACAGGGAACTGACAAGGAGCAGGCTTGCCTGGAAGGATGTGATTAGTAAGTTGATCACACGTCGAACAGTCACAGAAATTAATCACATACCAGGCCACGGGGAGCTATCAACATATTCCACTCTTGTTCAGACCACAAAGAAATGGAATTACGAAACAGTAATAAAGACAAAACTTTAGAGATCTCATGTCTAGATATTTATGAATATTACTGTTAAAAGACTCATGCAGAGGAAGTTATAAGGAAAATCAGAAAAAGAATGAGAGCAGAATAACGAAATATTATATCAACAATGGTAGGGGAATTTGTAACTTTGAATTTATCATAAAAGAAGAAAAAATAAAAATAAAAACATCATGAAGCTCAACTCTTGAAATCCAGAAAAGAGCAACAGATTTAGATCAAAGAAATGAGGAAGGAATAACAAGAAGATAAACAATTTTTTTAAATAAAGGGAAAGAAAATAATAACAAAAGCTAGTCCATTATGAAGGCTAATTCCAAAGGCAACTCCATTGGAAAGACTGTCATGACAAGAACAGAAAAGATGAAAATAAAATACTGAATAAAAAAAGAAATAGCTACAGATATAATAGATTAGAAATAAAAAATACTATCTGTAGCAACAAAATTTGAAAACAGATGAATGGATACATTTCTAGAAAAATCGAAATGCCAAAATTGCTACAAATAAGAGATAAGTAGGTCTCACAAGTATACCATTAGGCAGTAATGGTATTTAGTGGTGAAATGGTAATTTACTCCCCCAAAAAGCCTCAGCCCAAGAAGGTTTTATAAGTAAGATGTACGAAACTTCTTATAATTTCTATATTTACAAGTTATTTCAGAAAATTAGAGGATTGGAAAAGCTGTCCTATTCATTTTACAAGTTATTGTAGAATCTTTTTTAAAGACTCAGTGAATATAGTTTTATTTATCCCCAAAGATAATTTTGTCCAGAAATTTTCACTTATAATTTGCTAATAGTTGTTTTTATATATAATGTCTGTCTCATTCTACCATCCTTCCCATCCCCACTGCCCCATCTCTCCCCTCACTCCCCTCTGCATAATCCAGAGTTCCTCCATTCTACCTGAACCCACCTGGCAACAATGGAACTTGGTTTCATTCCAAGTTTTCTGAGGAATCTCCATACCGCTCTCCAGAGTGGTTGTATCAGTCTGCAGTCCCACCAGCAATGTGTGAGGGCACCTTTTTCCCCACATCCTTGCCAACACTTATTATTGTTCATATTTTTGATAATTGCCATTCTGACTGGAGTGAGATGAAATCTTAGAGTAGTTTTGATTTGTATTTCTCTAATTGCTAGAGATGAACATTTTTTCATGTTTGTTGATCAGTTGTATTTCTTCTTCTGTGAAGTGTCTGTTCAGTTCCTTAGCCCGTTTATTGATTGGGTTATTTGGGGTTTTTTGGTGTTTAGTTTTTTGAGTTCTTTATATGTCCGGGAGAATTAGTGCTCTATCTGATGTACGTGTGGTAAGGATTTTTTTCCCATTCTGTAGGCTCCTTCTTCACGTTATTGTTTCCTTTGCTAAGAAGCAGCTTTTTAGTTTGAATCCATCCCATTTATTGATTCTTCATTTTACTTCTTGTGCTTTAGGAGTCTTGTTAAGGAAGTTGGGTCCTAAGATGACATGATGAAGATTTGGACCTCTTTTTCTTCTATTAGGTTCAGGGTCTTTGTTCTAGTGTCTAAGTCTTTGATCCACTTTGAGTTGATTTTTGTACAGGATGAGAGAGAGAGGTTTAATTTCATTTTGTTCCATATGGATTTCCAGTTTTCCCAGCACAATTTGTTAAATAGGTTATCTTTTCCCCAATGTATATTTTTGGTGCCTTTGTCTGGAATGAGATGATATTTATGTGGGTTTATCTCTGTGTCTTCTACTTTGTACCATTGGTCTTCATGTCTGTTTTGGTGCAATACCATGCTGTTTTTGTTACTAGAGCTCTGTAGTATAGTTTAAGGTCTGGTATTGTGATGCCTCCTGCTTCACTGTTCTTGTTAAGGATTGTTTTGGCTATTCTGGGTCTCTTATTTTTCCAAATAAATTCCATGATTGCTTTTTCTAGTTGCATGAAGAATGTCATTGTTTTTTTTTGTTGTTGTTGTTGTTGTTTTGTTTTTTTTGTGGTGCTGGGGTTTGAACCCAGGGCCTTGTGCATGCAAGGCTACCAACTGAGCTATATCCCCAGCCCTGTCATTGGGATTTTAATAAGAATTGCATTGAATCTGTATAGCACCTTTGGTAGAATGGTCATTTTGACAATATTAATTCTGCCTATCCAAGAGCAATGGGAGATCTTTCCATCTTCTAAGGTCTTCTTCAATTTCTTTCTTTAGTGTTCTGTAGTTTTTGTTGTAGAGGTCTTTCACCTTTTTTGTTAGATTGATTCCCAAGATTTTTTTTTTTTGAGGCTATTGTGAATGGGGTAGTTTTCCTAATTTCTCTTGCTGTAGATTCATCGCTTATGTATAGAAATGCATTTGATTTATGGGTATTGATTTTATATCCTGCTACTTTGCTGAATTCATTTATGTAAAATCTTTATAAACAAAATCTGATATGAATTGTATAGGAATAAAAAATTTTAGGTATCACCTTGAATCACAGGTATATAAAACCTAAGTGAAGTATCAGGCTTAATAAATATAGTCTGGCAAGAGGGATTTACCCCAGGAACTAGAGCTGGTTCTGCCTTAGGAGGAGCTTTCTCTGGAGTAGACCACATTGAGGAATGACAGGGGAAACATTACGATCAGCCCAGCGGGCTCAAAAAAGTACTGAACATAGCGCAATGCCCAGTTAGGAGGAAAGCTCTTGGCAAGTTAGGAATTGGAAAGAACTTCCTCATCCCGACAGGCACTGCCCCCCAAAACCTGCAGTAACAGTGGCTAATGGCAAAACTTGGGGAGTGTCCCTTGAGGGTCAGGAGCCAGGCAGAGACGCTCACTGTCATCACTGCTGCTTAGCCTGACCCTAGAAGTCCTGGCCAATGAGGTAAAGCAAGAAAAATAAGAAAGACAAGGGCAGAGAGCAAGGCGGACAATTATTATTTGGAGTTGACAGATGTGTATACATGACCTAGGAGAATCAAGGAACAATTAGAACTAGCAACATTTGGCCAAAGCTGCTCAGAAAATGGAATACTGTTTTTAATAACTATAAAAACCACAAAGTAATTTAACAAAAATGTTTAGGACTTTAATAGAAAAAGTTTAAAGATTTATGATCCTAAACAGGAATACAATAAAATCTAAATAAAGAAATATTCTGTTATAGCTATTAAACCTCATGTTACAAATGTGTCAGCGTTTATATGGAAAGCTGCTCTCTAAGCAGTAGAAGGGTTGGTCCCAGTCCTGTGGCACTAACTGGGAGGTGGTAGAACCTGTAGAGGTAAGGCCTGGTGGAAGGAAGTTAGGTCATTGGTATCATGACCTGGAAAGGTGATATTAGGGCCCAGCCCCTTCCTATTTCTCTCTTCGCTATGGAGTAAGCATCTTACTCTACCAAATACTCCTGCTATGATGTTCTGTCTCACCACAGGGCCAGGCAGCAGGGATTAAAACCTCTAAAACTATGAGCCAAAATAAACCTTTTCTTCCTTTCTTATAAAGCTGACCTTCTCAGGTATTTTGTCACAGTAATGCAGAGCTCATTAATACATGTACTGTTATCCAAATGAATTCAAAAAAGAAAAGCAAAAAAGGGAATCATGTTGCTCCAGGTCACTTTGCAAAAACAGCGATTAAAACAATGTAGTCCTGACACAGGAGCAGGTAAACAGACTGGTGTAGTGGAACGCTAAGTTCAGAAACTAACCAGAGTACATACAAGAAGCTGGCTTTTGAGTGAAGTAGCTTCACAAGTCGGGGAAAGATGGATTTTCATTGTTGTTATATGATGGTGGGAAATTGCCTTTGGGGAAGTCCTGCAGGAGAGAAAATTATCTTATCTCACCCTACAAAAAATTCCAGGGAGATCTAAGTGTGAAAGCTAATAGATAAAAACTTAGGATGACTTTGAGAATTTGGGGTGGGGAAAGATTTCTTTAGCAAGAACCTAGAAAGACAAGTTGTGATGGAAAACCAGATAGGTCTGTCTACATAAAAATGGGAAAACATTGATTATAACTAGGTGTCAGTCTCTTTGAGGTCACCTTCTGCTCCAAACTTACTTGGGGACAATCACAAGAACATGGTTGTACCCTTGGTGTCACCCACTGAGGGGTGAAGACAGTCACTGAGATTCAGGCAAAGAGAGCCTCCAGGGCCTTGTGGCAGAATGGGGTGCCTTGATGCTCTTTTATTTTCTTGGACTGAATTGCTATTCTTTTCAAGGGGTTCAGATTTGTCTATAGGGATCCTCTAAGTGAGAAACCTCAAATACAGACATGGGGAGCAGAGAGACTGTAAAAACGTCATTGTAGGCCTGATCATCCTGTTGCTGCCCACACTTTTGGGATGGGTGTGGGTCACAATGCAAGGGTGGGCTAGTCATGGTGCCTCACAGCCAGCCCTGACTGGGCTCCAGAACCATGCCAGGAGCTTGTTAAATATAATTTGGAGGGCCCCACCCCAATATGCTCTGATTCAGGAGGTGCAAGGCAGCTCAGGAATCTTCACCCGACCAGCTCCCACTGGCCGGTGTTGGACCTGCCAAGCAGGATCACCAGCCCCCAAGGATGCAGAACTGCCTGGGCTGGGGATGTGCAAGAGGAGGAACCTCGGGTATGCAGGATAGGAAGTGCAGTGGCTTGAGATGGAAGGAGGACAGTGAGTGGGCCAGCCAGGAGGCTCAGGCAGAAAGGGAGCAGAAGTGCCAGGAAGGGTCTGGCAGGAACCACACTCCCCATGGTCTGATCCTGGGCTCCAGAGGGCTGTTCACTGCTTGCCTCCTGCACCAGAGGGCAAGCACCTCACATTCATCCCTACAGCCCTTCAGCCCACAAGTGTACATTCACATGCTGCTGTACCTGGGGACCCATCAGCCCTTCTAGCACTTCCCGTCTAGAAGGGAGGGGCAGTAACACCAAGAGGCGCTAATAAGGTGCACTAAGTGTGTAATAGAGAAGCAGCAGATGCCCAAGAAGGACACCTGTCCTTCACTTAGGAGAACTGGAGAGGCCTTCCAGAGGACCTGAGGTCTGAGAGGTGACGAATGAAGCAGTCAGCAGGAAGTTGGGACTGGGTTCAGACATGGAAGGGCATGTGCACCCCTTGGTGGGAACTGGAAAGGTCAAGGTGGCTAGGCTGTGGAAAGCCCAGAAAGAAGTCATGAGGAGGGATGAGGCCATGAGATGAGCTGAAGCCTGTCTCTAGCCTGTGTCTGGGAGTCCTTCACTACTGGGTCTCACCCTCCACTTGCCCAGCTCCCAGCTTGGCACCTGACCTAGGATGCCACAGGGGATGTGTGGTGACAGGTGACTTCTCCCACCTGAGCGGAATGAGCTGACCTGAGCTGCTGCCCACTCCTCTCAGTTCCATCCCCCATGTTCCTGAGGGCCAGGCAGCTCCGCCTCTGGGAACCAGGTAGTATTCTCCTTCAGCACCTGGAATATTAACTGAGTGAGTACAGGCCACTGTGAGAGCTGGGGAACCTGAGGCAGGCAGGGAAAACAGCATACTGTCCCAGAGTCTGAGAAGCAGTGACTCCTCAGACCTCTCAAGGCATGGAACTGCTCTGTCCCCTGAGCATGGGCCTTCAGGGCAAATCTTGAAGCCAGCCCACAGCCTGGCACTTGGTGCATGTGCCGGTGATGGGTGGACTTCTTGGATGGTGAGTCTTCTGAGTCCTGTGGTAGGGAGGGAAGGCCCTTTCCTCACCTGAGGGGGTCCCAGGTTCCTGGTGAATCTGATCCCAAGCTGTCCCCACGCTCAGGGACCGCCATGAGCATGGCCATTGCCAGTATTTTACTGATCCATGTTTTGTGCCAGGGCCCTGCACACGCACACTCAGACCTCCTTCTCTCCTGGGGAGGCTCAGGGGACAGATGTGGCCCCCGAGACTCCTGCAAGGAGTTGGGTAAGGGCTCTCTGAATCATGTCACCAAAGGCCAACAGAACTGTCACTCCACCTAGCCCCTTCTCCCCTTCCACCCCCACCACTGGGGCTCACCCAGGACTCAACACAGCAGTAGGCAGAGTGGCTGGGGCTTGTGCCCTAGAGGAAGCTGTAACCATAGGCTGCTGGGGAAGGGGGCAACTTGGGTGGGGTTCCTGGGAACCCAGGTCAGGGAGAGAGTAGGAGCCTCCCGACACCCCACTCCAGTTGCCTGTGAAGACCCCTTAAGGATGGTTATCCCTAGATGGTGCCTTTCCCTAATAAAATACCGTTTTTCCTTTTGCTTAGTTAATTTGTGCATTTCCTAATGTTTGCCACACAAACTGTGTATAGCTTGTGTCACTAAAACAAATGAGAGGATAGAATTTGCCAAGGAGCAAATCTGGGTGTTATGGAGGGGGTGGTCCAGTGCTGGCAGGCAAAGCGGGGCTTATTTGCATATGCAAAAGACAGGTTTCCCCCTAGCTCCTGGCCTCCTCCAGCCGGCTGGGGGCCGAGGGGAGGGGTTAAACCACAGGGATCCTCCCAGGCCCCACAGGCCATCTGCCCCGGACCGGCCTCTGCGGAGCAATCAGAGCAATGGCGCCCGCCTTGCTGCTGTTTGTTTGCTACCTGCCACACCAGACGGTGCCCTCCTTGAGGGCAGGGCTGGCTCTGACTCGTGAGGGCCGGGCGCCCAGTGGATGCTGAGCGCCCTTGCGCCCTGTGGGAGGCGGGCGGGGAGGAAGAGCCCGCCGAGGTGCACTGGGGCGGAACGGGAACCTGCCAGGGCGCCTGCCGCGCTTGCTTGATTCCAGTCTAAATTCCCCTCGGGGCTTCTGTTCCTAGATCCACTTCCCGGACGTGGAGCGGGTCGAGTGGGCCAACAAGGTAAGGCCGTGGGCGGGGCGGGGCTGGGGGCGCCTGGTCCTCCCTGCAGCCCACGAGCTCCGCCTCTGCGCGCTCAGTCACCTGCAGCCGGGAGCGGGTGGGGCTGGGACACAGAAGTCCGGGGCACCATTCCTTTGCTCTGGAGGGGCAAAGGTGGCCCCTTTGCTGCTGGGGTAGCAACTTCCCCCTTTCTTCATTCACCGGAATGGTTTTCTTACCTTTAAAAGAAAAGTTCAAAATTAATACATGGGCACAGCAGAAAAGTTAGGAAGTAGTATAGAGAAAAGTACAACCCTTCCCTGGCTCCCTGGTGAGATCAACACTTTGGCAGGGAGAGGAAGACACTAGGTAGACAACAACTCTGAATTGCACCTAGTTTCAGCCCAGATACACTACCACAGAGGCTGTGCATCCTTTAGGAAGTTTGACTCACCACTCTGAGCTGGTTTCCTTATCCTTAAAATGGGAGTAACTACTCCTTATTGATGTCATTGTTGGTGACATTGATGGCTGTTAGATCATCTAGGTGACTTCCCTTGGGCGCTACTGCCAAATGCCCTGAGGGTCACCTTCTCACCCTCCCTCAGAGGAGCCCCACTTTACAGATGAGGAACCTGAGTCTCTCCCCTGCCTGAGCTGCCCAAACTTGTGAAGGCCCACTGCAACCCCCACCTCAAGTCTCCAGACTCTGGACTGTAACACAGCCCTTGCCTTTGCTCTGGGAGAAGACTTACCCTTAGCAGGAGGAACTTAGGTATAAGAAAGAACTTCCTGACAGTTGTTGACCTGAGGTTGGTATTTTATATTACTAGAAATGTCATAGTAATGCATCAATACTGTCCCCCCAGCTTCTGGGTAAAATTTGGAGGGAACAGGTTGCTGCCTTTGGAGGGGAGGCAAGGTTTCTGTGAATTAATGCAACACCCAGGGCCCCTGGAGCAAGCCTTGTAGAGGCTCTCTGCGTGTGCATTGGCCCTCTACGTAGAGGCCCCACCTTGACCCTCACCATGGGGTGGTAGACCACAGCCTAAGGTACTCCAGAGGCACCAGAGAATGACAGACCAGTCAGGGGGGATCAGCCCACAGAAAGGGGGACAGGGGGCCTCGAAATCTCACACCTCGAGGCTCCTCCACTTATGGGTTTGGAAGGGGAGCATGGGAAGGAGGTGTAAATTTAAACTAAGGCCTAAACCCACCTGGCAGCCAGGAGAAGAGGCTGCTGCCCAAACAGGAAACAGCTGCCAGCAGTGCCTCCATGCCCCCCCGCATCACCACCCACCTGCCATCTCTGCCTCCCTCCTACTAGAATAGAAAAAGAACCTCAGTGGTAGCACGCCTTTAATCCCAGCACTTGGGAGGCTGAGGCAAGAGGATCGCGAGTTCAAAGCCAGCCTCAGCAACTGAGCGAGGCCCTAAGCAACTCAGTGAGACCCTGTCTCTAAATAAAATACAAAATAGGGCTGGGGATGTGGCTCAGTGGTGGAGTGCCCCTGGGTTCAATCCCCAGTACCAAAATAAATAAATAAATAAAAGAACCTCGGTGGTCAGGTGAAGCCCAAATAGTCGATCGATTAGTTTAAAATGCTCTACCAGTGCAGTCATGCACCGTGTAAGGACATTTTGGTCAACAAAGGACCTCGAATACAATGGGGACCCTGTGATTACGGTGGAGTTGAGAAACCTATTGCCTGGCGTTTTTAGTGTACCTTTTCCTTGGTTAGGTACACAGATGCCACTGTCACAGTCACCTTCCATATGGTACAGTGACATGCTGTACGTGTTCGGAACATAGGAGCAACAGGCTCTAGCATCTAGGTTTGTGTAAAACACTCTGCATGGTGACAGAAATCACCAAGTTCTGTATTTCTCAGAACACCCCCACCCCCATTTTCAAACGATGCATGAATGTATCAGGGTGATATAAGGTACCGACCTTAAGGGGAACTTGGTCCCGCACGTGTGTTCCCAGACCAGCACCATGGGCCATTCTGCTGCAGAATCAGTCAGAGGCTGCTTTTTCTGGCTACTAGAAATAAAATCCCTGGGGAGACACTTTAACTCTTTTTTTCTGTAATTTTCCCCCTACACCTCTGTCATCTGCTCACTGTGTGTGTGAACCACAATGTAGAATGAGATCACATTTTGTACAGAACTAAAGGGCTTCATTCATATTGTTAGATTTAGTGAATGAGTATTTCTATGGTGCTCTGCAGAATGTCCCCAAACCTTGGGGTCCTGCTGCCTGCACGAGAGTGGAAAGCACTGCTGTAGATATCAGATATTTGAGGGAAAGGTGATAGGCAGACAGATGGGTGGGCAGGTGGGGGCTGGGTACTGTCCCTACCCCTGGGACTGGGCCGTAGACAATCAGGACCTCATCCTGGGCAGGTGTGGGTCCTGACCTTTTCCTGTCCTCACAGATCATTGCCCAGATCTGGCCCTACCTCAGCATGATCATGGAGAACAAGTTTCGGGAAAAACTTGAACCCAAGATCCGGGAGAAGAGTGTCCACCTGAGGACCTTCACCTTTACCAAGCTCTACTTTGGACAGAAGGTCAGTGTTGTCTTGGGGAGGTTAGCCTGCACTGGCTATGAAGTCTTTTCTCTGTCCCCTCTCCTCCTGCCTCCCACTCCCTGGTCAGTCACCTGACTTTAAAGATCCCATTGGACCTCAGAGGGGGGCCGACCACCACAACGTGCCTTTCCCCACATCAGCCTCAGTGTGTAGCCCCCACCCCCAGGCCTTGTGCGGCCATCTTGCCAGATTCCCAGGAAGCCAGGTCAGAGGAACAGTATGGGGAGGTGAGAAGTTGTTCCTCTCTTAAAAGTGTTTAAAACATGCCAGGCATGGTGGAGCATGCCTGTAATCCTAGCAGCTAGGGAGGCTGAGGCAGAAGAATCTCAAGTCAAAGCCAGCCTCAGCAACTTTGAGATCCTGTCTCAAAAAAGAGCTGAGTTAAGCACCCCTGGGCTCAATCCCTGGTACAAAAAAATAAAATAAAATAAAATAAAACATGCCGTGGTGCCAGACAGAGAGATACAAAGATGAGCACGTCATGCTAACCCATGGTTTGTGATAGTACCATAAAGCAGTTTGTGACGCTCTGATTGCTTCTGGCATTAGGCTGGAAGCCCTCGACAGCTCCGAAGACCAACAGGTATCCCAGGATGAAACAGTCCCTGGCCTTGGTCCTTGGTTTTTGTTCAGCACACCTGACATCACACCCCTGTCTAGACCGGGTTTCCAGTTTCACCCTCCGTGCCCCATTCCTCCCACCCCATTGAGCCCATTGAGATGAGTCTTATTTGGATCATGCAGAATGCGTCCCCCAGGGAGAAAATCACTGTGATGACATCCACCACCCACAAAATCAGCGGTGCTGCCATCCAGTTGGCCCTGGAATATGCCGGTGTCATAGCAGGCCAGCCTGCCAGCCCTGGAGAGGGGTTGGAGCAGGCGTGCCTGAACCGCAGAGATTCTGGTTTATGTCCTCGGGCTCTGCTAGCACGCGCTTGGACAAGCATCACGTGGCGCACATGCAGCTTACTGAGCATGCGCACGCACCAAATCCTAACTTCAGGAAGCAAACCCAAGCTGGTAGATGAAACGTGGCAGCGCGCATGCGCAGGGTGGTAGAGCACATGGGTTCAGAAGTAGCGGGGCGGGGGCAGACTTCCGGGGGGAAGTGCTGTCTGAATTGGCCTGTGAACAATTCGGCAGGCAGCAGCCGGAGAGCCTGCCCAACCAGGCCCCCCCTCTGACTGGGGCAAGTCATCATGAGGAATGATTGTCCCCATGTAAGGGGGACCTGGAGAGGGAGCCTACAGCTAGCCGCATGTCCCAGCCCTCAGGAGAAACCTGACTCTCCATCCTGGCCTTCGAAACCCTTTGGGGCCCTGCCCTCCTCCTCCAGGTTCCCCAGGATCCCGCCCACGTCACTTGCCACCTCCTTCACCATAAGTGCTCCCAGCTCCCTCTGAGTCCCATGTCTGTGCCCAGCTCCCTCCACACTTGGACCAATGACTTAACCTCTCAGAACTCCGGTGTCCTCATGTCTGGAAGGAAAGGAGCCACTTCTCAAGGTGGTCTAGGTACAGATGACAGGCCTGGCCTTGGTATGGCTCTGTGTGACCCAGTGAGTAGTGAGTCTCCACTGCATTGTGGAGGTAAATTTTAGCCTGGTGCCTGTCACCTTGTTGGGAGCCCTGCTGGCACAGACTGCGTCTCAAAGTTGAGACTGGGTCTCGAAGGTGGCTTCCCTCTCTCTTCGTGGCAGAGGCGCTGGGCAGTCATCTCTCCGTAGGACTGGCTCCATGCATGTGGGTCTTCAGGGCTGGCTAAGCTTTTGTAGGTGCCAGGTGAGCCCATCCCAACCTCTCGGCCCCCAGCAGGCCCTTAGTCACAGCACCCTCTTCCGACCCAGGCTTCCACCAAGTCAGGGCTGTGCCATTTGACACTTCCATAACACTGGGGACTCTCTTGAAGAAAAAGAATATACAATTAAAAATGCAAAATGGGGATAAAGTGAATATTAAATAAATATGAGACAGAATAGGAAAATAAATCACAGTATGTTACACATTTTAAAAGGTGATACATTACACTCATCACAGACTCTGGAAAAACAGCACGACATTTTCAATGAACTGTTCAATATGTCCTCATAATACATTTTTCTTTTATTCCATACTTTGAGAACCATTCCATGGGACAGTGCATTTGTAAGTACCACTTTTTATGGAGCAAGTAGAAAGTTAATGGACTCTTTTCTCTAGTGGGACTGATTGAATTTTTTCTCCAACTTTTTCTTATGAAAAATTTCAAACACAAAATTTAAAAAATGTTGAATGAACATCACAAATTGTATAGATGGCAATCTTTTGCTATATGTGATTTATTACATATCCTTGCATCATTTTTCTATTCATTTATTCTTTTAAGTTATACATGACAGTAGAATGTATTTTGACATATCATACATACATGGAGTATAACTGCCCATTCTTGTGGTTGTACATGATGTGGAGTTACACTGGTCATGTATTCATATATATATATATATGAATATATATGTATATATATGAATATATATATGTGTATATATATATATATACACACCCACACACACACATAGGAAAGTTATGTCCAATTCATTCTACTGTCTTTCCCATTTCCCCCCACTTCCCCTGATTCCTCCCTGTCCAGTCTGGTGACCCTCCACCCCCTCCCCCTCCCCACCTGTTGTGAGTTAGCATCTGCATATCAGAACATTCAGCCTTTGGTTTTTGGGGATTGGCTTATTTCACTTAGCACGATAGCCTCCAGTTCCATCTATCTACCAGCAAATGCCATAATTTCTTTCTTCTTTATGACTGTCTACTCTCTTTTTAAAAAATGCATTTCAAACTAAATAGATACCAGTGAACTTCACCCCTAACCACTCAGCATGAGCATCATTAATTCAGATTCAAATGAAATTTGGTTTTTATCCTTGATCAGTACTAACCCAACTACCTGACAGAAGAAGAACCTGAGCAGGGGAGAAGCTGAGCACAGAAGGAAAGTTACCTGGGGAACCAAGGTCTTGGCCCAGAGCTTGGGGCCTGTGGCCCTGGAGCAGTGCACTTGAATCCTTAGGGTCGGATCCCTCACTAGGGACCCTGCCCCCTTCCCTTGTCTTTATGGGACCACCTCACCTGCCAGACTTAGCTTAAATGCTCCCCACTCCAGGAGCCTTCCAGAGCCCTACCCAAGCTAATTGGGAGGTCCTGGAGTCCCAGAGTCCCAGATCCCTCAGGACAGCAGGGCTGCTCCCTGGTGGCCCCTCCCCGCCCATTGTCTCCTGTGCTGGACTGCAGGCCTGTGAGAACAGACTCAGTCCCTCTCCCTCCTTGCTTTCTCCCCAGTCCAGGGTTGTGCAGGGTAGAAGCCCAGTAAATAGCTGTGACAGGAGAGAAAGGAGGGGACACCTAGGGAGGGGCATCTTGGGCTGCAGGTGGATTTCCGTGTGTGCACAGCGGTCAGGTTTGTTGTAAACAAAGCCCAGCATGGGAAGGGGCTTGTGGCCATCCCTGCTTCGAGAACTTACTGACCTGGCTTTTCTGGCAACTCTTTCAGTGCCCCAGGGTGAACGGTGTCAAGGCACATACTAACAAACGCAACCGAAGACAGGTGACCTTGGACCTGCAGATATGGTGAGCCCTCATGCCTAGGGGGCCAGGTGGGGCTTCTGGGGACAGGCATCTCTGTGGGAGCAGCCAGTTGGAAAGTGGAGTGGCAGGTCTAAACTCTGATTTGGCTGTGGGACCCCTTGTTGTGCTGGGGCACAAGGGGAGGAGTGTCAGGAACATGGATGGAGGAATGACTGGTCCTAGGGGACCCGCTACTCTCTAGACCCTTGGCCCTGACCTGGCCTCTCCCACCCCATGGCTCATTGGGATACCAAGGAAGCCGGGACTGGATCCCCTGGAGGGTCAGACCAGCTGCCTCAATGTAGAAACTGAGGTAGGGAAGCCCAGGGAGCTCTGAGCACAGACTGAGACCAGCTAGAGAGCAAGAGGATGCAGTCACACAAGGAACCAGGTTAGCAGGTGGGACCAGCCACCTCTTTCAAGTGAGGTTCATAATGGGCTTGAGTCAGGATGAAGGGAGGCTCAGTCCAGGGCATCTTCCTGCAGTGGGTGAGATTTGAGTTGTGCTTTGAAGGACAGAGGGTCAACTCCTGAGTTCCAGAGTGACACCCTTCCTTCCCAGTGTCTCATACTTTCTGACCTTGCCTGGAGGCTGGCACTGAGCATGCTGGGAGATGGGAGCCAATTTTGGGACCATCCATCCCTGTTTGGGGGCTGGTGTCCAGGCAACCAGGTGCTCCTGGCCCTGAGGCTCTGCCCTGGGATCCTGAGTGGATGGTTGGAGCCCTTTGAGGCCATGTGGCCCATGCAGCCTCCCAGGCAATGCCCAGGGTCCCCGTCTGCCCATCCTGCCTGCCTCCACTCAGGGGCACTCAGCATTTCTGACTTGTGACATCAGACTCCTCTGCCCATGACCTGCAGGGATGTGACAGCCACCCTGTTGTTCCCCTTAGTCTCTGGC
The DNA here is from genome assembly GCA_020662805.1 of Glaucomys volans. Taxonomy (NCBI): domain Eukaryota; kingdom Metazoa; phylum Chordata; class Mammalia; order Rodentia; family Sciuridae; genus Glaucomys; species Glaucomys volans. The sequence continues at coordinate 750,973 of JAJEJO010000417.1, forward strand.
CTTTAACAGCCTCTGGATCTTCACCCTCAAGGACATTTGTCCTGGCTCCCTGTGCCCATCACCCGGCGAGAGGCCCCAGCTGGACTCGGGCTCCTGTCCTTTCAGCCTGAGGCCTTGTCACCTTTGCCCACCTCCACCACCCCAGCAATACCCTGGGGCAGTGGCTTGATATAAGCCCTGGGGCTGCTTCTGTGTCGCCAAGGAAGAGACCTGCGAAGAGATGGGGCAGGGGTACAGCAGTGGTGGAGGGGGGCAGTGTATTTACCAAGAGTCAATTCTTTTCATTTTAGATGTCATGAGGTGAGTCACTGTCCTCATGGTCATAGGTGGGGACATACCCTGGATACTAAGGTGCAGGGCCCTAGGGGGCTGCCTCTCCTGATCTGGGCCTGGGTTCGGGTCTAGACATAACCGTGAAAGATAGGCTGTAGGGGAGGCTATGGGTTGAGCAATACAGCTTAGATTTGGTGGCCAGCAACCAGGGATCAGGCTGTGCAACACTGGGCAAGTGTCCAGACCTCTCTGGGCAGGTGGGCTTGCCCCTTCTCCATTCTTCCTTCCCATTTCAGTTACATAGGGGACTGTGAGATCAGTGTGGAGCTGCAGAAGATACACGCAGGCGTGAACGGGATCCAGGTGGGTGGGGCCACATGACTGCCTCTGTTCCAGCCCCTGGGAACAGGAAAAAGGTCTGGGAAGGGAGAAGCCAGCTCAGGCTGGAGCAGGCTGCAAGAGGTGGTGAGGAACCCTACACAGAGGCTGATGCCTGTGAGGAAACTGCAGGCCCGAGGTCACATGGCCACGCTGTGGGCTGGGCTTCAGCCCTGCTCTGACTCAGGGCTGCACAACCCGCCTCAGTTTAGAAAGTTCCCTGAGCAGCCTCGGCTGCCTGGCAGAGGTGTTTCTGGAGTGATGAAATCAAGGTGAGCACAGGAGGTGGAGCTGTGCCCCAGGAAAGAGGGGCTGAGTTGGGGCTGGGAATCATCTCTGTGTCCCTACCTCTGGGGTGGTCAGCTCATCACAGATGGCAATGGGGGTCAGTTTGTGGCCCTTGGTGGCTGGCAGAAGAGTTGCAGCTATGTCCCAGCCCCTGCATGCCCCGCGTGGTCTCTGCTGTGACAGCAGGTGGCCTGGGGTGGGTGGTCCTGACATGGACACCGAACCAGGTAGGAAATGACCTTGGCTGAGTGTAGCAGGAAGAAAGAAGTCCCATTGTCTCTGCCTCTGTGCCCATCCAGTTGCAGGGCACCCTGCGGATCATCCTGGAGCCCCTCCTGGTGGACAAGCCCTTCGTGGGAGCTGTCACTGTGTTCTTCCTTCAAAAGCCGGTGAGCCCCGGGGCCAGGGGCAGGCCTGTTGCTCCCCTGAGGAGAGCCATTGGGTTGGAGCCCAAGAATGGGCATTGCCCCAGTCCCCCTAGGCCTAGGCCCTCATGCTTCCTGCCTCGTTTAATATTCAAGGCAGCCTGAGGAGCCAGATTTGCTCCCCACCAGGAGACTAAGCTCAGAAGGGGCACGCAGGTGGCCTGAAGTGGAGCTCACAAACTCAACTCTCGGAGGCCAGGCAGCCTCAACTGTGTAGCAGGCCTCCTCCTGTGGTGGGTCTTGGCAGGAGGCAGCAGGCTGGCCTACTTATCCTGAGCTAAGGCCCAAGCAGGCCTGGGGGTCCCCTTGCCCACCTGACCCACCCACAGAGGGCATCCCCTGCAGGCTGGGCTCCCTGTTTGGGCAGGTGTTTGGTACTTGGAAGAGGTTCTCAGGCCTGGGCTGCCAGCTCCTTGTGGCCTAAGCCTCCTGCCCCTGTAGCACCTGCAGATCAACTGGACAGGCTTGACCAACCTGCTGGATGCACCAGGAATCAAGTAAGTGCTTGGGAACCTCCATGGAGGTCCCCAGAGGGGGATCAGGGCTCTGCAGTCAGCCAGGAGCTGCACAAGGATGCGTCCACCTTCCTGTTCCTTGAATGAGGATTGGGGCAGAGGGGTGGCCTCGGCCCTCCTGCTCCACAGGGAAAGCCTGTGGGTGTGCGGGAGGCGGACAGGGCTGTGCAGGCTCCGTGCCGGTGCTGTGCCCAGAACACGTGGGCAAAAGTGCTTTGCTCAGTGTTGGGCTGTGGGCATTCAGGTCCCTGTCCTGGTGCAGGGGGAGAGTGGCTCTGACCCGATGAGGTGTCCTGGAGGCCACATGGGCTTGTTGGAAGCCAGACCAGCTCGCTCCTGGCTCTGTCACTTAGCACATTTGTGACTTAGCACAGTTGTCAGTTAAAGGGAAGCCTGGTTCCTCTGACTTGGGGTCCCTGGAAGAGCATTTGGGGGTGGGGACCATCCACTGGTGTTCGGCACATCCAAGGGTCCTCTTCATTCTTCAAGCCAGCCCCTCCCCAGCCCATGTCTGTGGTGAGAAGTCCAGGTGGCCTTCATGGCTGTGGTCATGAACTCAGGCATGGGAAGGGCTGGCAGTCACAGCAGAGGCCAGTGAGAAGGAGGCTGGCATTGCTAGCTCATGTTAGAGACAAGGAAACCCAGGTCCCCAGAAGTGGGTGATATGCCTAAAGTCACATAGCTCAGGGGCAGTGGAGCTGAGATCAAACCCAGCCCCACGGTCCATTCTTGGCCATCCAGAGAACACAGCAGGGCTGGGGCGGTGGATGCCCAGGGCGTAGGTGGGAGGGCTGTTATTTGGAACAGAATGTCAGGGTTTGTTGAAATGGAGAGCCACCTCCATCCAGGTGAGAAGGGGTCAGGCTGGCTATCCCGGCTCATGCCAATCTGGGCTCTTGGTTCCAGCACTGAGGCTGGGTGGAGAGGTGGTTGGCATGGGGAGGCAGTGTCACCCGCAATAGCTGGTCATGCCTGATATCCCAGTGAAGTGTCAGACAGCCTGCTGGAGGACCTTATTGCCGCCCACCTGGTGCTGCCCAACCGTGTGACTGTGCCTGTGAAGAAGGGCCTGGACGTGACCAACCTGCGCTTCCCTTTGCCCTGTGTGAGTGAGTACCTGGTGCTGGCAGCAGCATCAGACAGGGTGGCAGGATGGCTGGGCGGCCGGGGAGGTGTCCTGCAGTGCATCCTTGGATGCTGATCTCTATTTCCACCCTTTGAGGCCTGGCATCCCCATTTCATAGGGTGGAGACTGAGGCCGGGAGGGTGAATGACTTTGCCTGAAGCCACCATCTAGGGAGGGGCAGAGCCCAGCACATTCTCTTCTGTGCTACTGGTACCCCAGGCGGCTTGTGTTGAGGACTGTGTGCAGTCATTCTCACGACACCTCAGGAGTCCCCTTCCTTCCAGGAGGGCCCCTTGACTCTGTCAGTTTGGAGCAGGAAGAACCTTTGGGCCTACTGAGGATTCTCCATTGAGCCAGTGCTGGCACTTCTTGAGTGCTGGGCCACATTGTCCCCCCATCCTGGGTCCGGCTCAGGAGGCTGTTGGGGACAACCATATGGCATCTCTACAGAAAGGTGCCCTGACTGTGGGTCTAGCCCCAAGGGGCTGAAAGTCAGGGTCCCAGGAGAGGGGAAAGCACCCCTTTTTACCCTCAGCACCAGGTATGAGGCATGGCCTTCTCACTTGCCTGAGGCACACATCTGCTCAGGGGGAGGTCCCAGAGGACCCAGGTTGGCTGGGGACACAGCTCATCTGTCTTCTCAGTCTTCCCATGGTGACACATTGGTATGGCCCACATTACATGTGTGATGGTCCCCAAATAACAACACAAATGCCATCTCCCATGTCACAAAGACATGTTGTCCTTAGACTGTGTCCCACTTAGGATGTACTAGTAGTCATACTACCACATGTTAGAGTCCCTTGGAATAGTTCCATTAGCCACGAATATTTGCGTTTGTTTGTATCAGTCTATTCTCTATTTCTAGGGCCTAATTGTTACCTTAATTTCTTTTACAATTATGCAAAATCGTTGTATGTTTCTACGGTCCTATATAAAAACCAAATTCTATTTTAAGAAACTTGACTGCTACCTCTTGTTCCCTCCAGTTGATCTCATTCTTTCCCTGTAAGTAATAGTTTATCCTGCCATTATTTTTCTTTGGGTTTTTGTTTGTTTGTTTGTTTTTGGTACTGGGGATTGAACCCAGAGGTGTTTAACCACTGAGCCACATCCCCAGCCCTTTTTATTTTTTTATTTTGAGACAGGGTTTCACTAAGTTGCTCGGGGTCTTGCTAAGTTGCTGAGGTTGGTTTTGAACTTGTGATCCTCCTGCCTCAGCCTCCTGAGTCACACACTGAAATTACAGGTGTGTGCCACCATTGCCTTGCCTTTGGTTTTCAAAAGGAATACATAGATATTCATGGCCGCATATGCACATGTTTGATTATCTTCCTGGTCCCCATCTCTTGGATGGGGATACTGCAGTTTCTCTACCTTGTTTTTATCACTCACTCTCATGGGAGTCTCGCGATGACAGCACAGATGGAGACTCCTCGTTCCTTCCAGCCGCTGCGAAGCACTTCACTGCGGGAACGTACTGAAGCTGGTCACCTCTTGATGAGGTGATGAGCTTAGGTTGCGTCTGGTCTTTCGCTGCTACAGATAGTGCAGTGAATGGTCTTGTGCACGCGCCATCTTATATTTGTGCTGGCATGCCTTTGGGATAGGTTTCCAGAAATGGTTTTGGGGGTCAAAGGGTCATGCATATGCATTTACTGCTGTTTTTAAAGAAGTAGTTCCAGGAGGCAGGCATACCTCAAGCCCTGTGAATTGTTCTTTTCCTAATTCCTGTGCTCTGTTTCTCATTAACAGTATTTTAGTTTTCATTTCTTTTTGAACAACCATCTGTGAGTTTGCTGAAGGGCTCTGCCCTGTGGCATGGCCCAGGGTATGGTGGGTGACACTTGGTATGGGGCCTTTATGAGCAGAGGAACCTCCTGCCAGCAGCAGGCAGTTCCCACAGGATTCTGCTCTGGGTGTGGAGAAGAAATGACTTTAGGACACAGTCTACATCAGGCTGATGGACAGGAGGAAGCTCCTCCAGTGACATGGTTGCTGGTACAGGACAGGGAAATGGGTACATATGAACAGCCCATCATGTGGCAGTTTGAAGGCGGGGTGTGTAGGAGGGTCAGGGACATGGATAGAGCATCCTGTGCACTGGGGAGAGCCAGTCCTATCATCAGAGAGCCAGTCCTATCATGAGAGGAGTCCTATCATCATTTGCTGTGTGGCCTTGGCTGTCTCTGGCTTCTCTCTACCCATCCAGATCATGGAGAGGGTGAGATGGCCCTGCTGTCCTGGGCCTTGATGACCGACAGCCCAGGAAGCAGCCATGAGCCCAGGAAGCAGCCATGAGCCCAGGGCTGGGGCATTTTCCAGGGGGTGATCAGAGTTCACTTGCTGGAGGCTGAGAAGCTGGCCCCAAAGGACAACTTCCTGGGGCTTGGAGGCAAATCAGACCCCTACGCCAAGGTGAGCATCGGCTTGCAGCATTTCCGGAGCAAGACCATCTACAGGAACCTGAACCCCACCTGGAATGAGGTATTCGAGGTAAGGGTTTCCTTGGCCTCTTGCAGCAGTCCCTGGTGCCTACAGGTTTCACTCTGAGCTACGCTGGGCACAGTCAAGGTGGGGCCTTGCCCTGTGGCTCTCACATACCTATGGGGACGCTCTGGCCAGCCATGGGACTTGGAGGTGGGCAGGCAGGTCTGTATGATTCCTGCTCCCTGTATCCAGCAGGCCTCCACAGGTGGGCTACTCTGGCCCCATTTTCAGCCTGCAGGTAGGTTCTCCTACCTTCTTTCTCTACCAGAATAGCTTTGTTGGAAATTTTCAAATAAAAAAAAAAAAGAGACCCTCAGACAGGCAGTTCTGCCCGAGCCTCAGCTTCCCCTGCCAGAGCCAAACCTCAGGAGCCTGAAGTCCTTCCTTAGGTCCAACCACAGTCCCTGCTCCTCGAAGGGTGGGACCCACAGCCTGTTAAGGCCTCAAAGGTCCCTCCAATTACACATTCCAGGGCCACCACCCAGGTCCTCCTCCCAGCTCTCCTCACAGCAGGCCATCTGCATGCCCTGTCACATCTGGGACAAGGCAGAGAAAGCAGAGTGATAAAAGGCCTCCTGGTGTGCCACGGCCATGGGGCCAGGGGCGTGTGATCTGGAAGCTGCAAGCCTGATACAGAGTGGTAGCAGCCACTGGCCCTGCACCCTCTGCAAGGTTTACATGTGTTCTCCAACCCCCGCCACCCTGCGTGAGGGGGCAGCCCTTCCTCCTAGTGGCCAGGGTTCCTAGGCAATCAAAAGGCCAGGAACCTCCCTGGGCACCAGGCTGGTATTCAGCTCCCTTGGGTCATACAGGGATGATGGATCAGCCATGACCTGCAGGTCAGAATACCTCTCTCCTTCCAGTTCATGGTGTATGAAGTCCCTGGGCAGGACCTGGAGGTGGACCTGTATGATGAGGACACGGACAGGGATGACTTCCTGGGCAGGTGAGGAGGGTGGAGCTGGGCCTCGGGCCTTCCCTCTCTGGGGCTCTGGACTGAGCCTGTAAGGGCCCACGCACTCTGCTCTCACTGCTTGCTGACCTGCAGTCCTCTTTGGTCACTCTGATGTGGTGACCATGCTAGGAAGCCTGCCCCATTGACCAAAGTTCTGCCACCCACCTTCCTGGATGTCTCTCAAGTCCCCAGCCCTGACCTAGACCCTGGGCAGCCCAGAGTATTTCCCAGGTATTTTACATGATGGGCTGTGCTTTCAAACCTCCTGACAATGTACCCAGAGTCCCCGCTTGGAGCAGAGGGCAAGGTGGCATGGATGAACAAGGTATTCAGTTCCAAAGAACCCCAGCCACTCCCTGTGGGATGGGACTCAGACCCTCAGGGCTCTGGGAGGGCTGAAATGGCTGGGGTGGGACTGGCCATCAGATCTTCAGATTTGCATGTCTCTGGGTCCTGCAGTCCCCTGTCTAGGAATCTCCTACAAAATAAAAGCCTTAGTACTTGAAATGCCTATTGCAGAAGTATTTGGAGTAGCAGAACACACCCCGTTTCACCCTGGAAACACGAATGGATGTCCAGTCAGAGGGCACTGGCTGAATGTTCAAATGGATAAGTTTGTCATTGCCACATGACAGAGTATCCTGCAGCTTTTAAAAACAAAGTAGAAGCCAGGTGTGGTGTTTCATGCTTGTAGTCCCAGTGGCTCAGGAGGCTGAGGCAGGAGGATCACAAATTTAAAGTCAGCCTCAGCGGTTTAGTGAGGCCCCAAGCAACTTAGTGAGTTCCTGTCTCAAAAGAAAAAAGGCTGGGGATGTGACTCAGTGGTTAAGTGCCCCTGGGTTCACTCCCCAGTACAAAAAAACAAAAAAAAAGGTAGACTCTATGTGCCATCTGACATCCCATTAGTAGCGGGGAGCACTGTGTAATTCAACCGTCTACCCAGGAGGGGCCCCCAGTGTGTGTTCGGCTGTGCTCACGCGAGCAGAGGGAGCCTGGAAACCACTGGTGTGTCTCACCTCGGCGGAGGCAAAGAAGGGAGTTTCCCCAAGTCTTCATGCCCGCCCCGCTTGCTTGCTCCCATGAATATGTAGTTATAAAATGGAGAAATAAAACTAAGTGGGAGAGACGGCCTGGCAGCTAAGAAACAGCTCACCGCCTGTCATTTCTATTTTCCATCTTAAACCAGCTGCAGTTTCAGTGTTGCAAGTGAGACAGTGGCTTGTGGCTTATGCCTCTGGTGGCTGGGCTGAGGCTCGAGCTGAGCCCAAGCATATTTCTAACAGTTCCATAGAAAACAATGCTCCCCTCAGGCTGGCAGGCCCTGGTGGGGCTTAGCTCAGGTTGGTGGGAGTCGCCTACACACACACACACACACACACACACACACACACACACACACACACATGCCTGCCAGGCACCTGGGGGCAGTTTTCAGATCAGAGGGCATTCTGAGTGTTGGAATGACTGTGGGGGTGGTGCTGATGGCTTGGAGAGGCCCGGGACAGGGAATCTAAATTCCTGCAACGCATGGGCAGTTTTGCACAATAAAGCGTCATCCCATTCAAAATGCCAGTAGCCCTGCTTCTGAGAGGTCCAGAGGCAGTGTGTCCACAGCCTCTGCTTGTCTGGGAGCCGCTGGCGTCCCTGGGCAGCCGTGCCCAGGGGTCAGCTAGTCCTTCCTTCACTTGAGCTGAAGTTGGTGTCCTGTTGGTTCTTGGGGTGAATAAGACCCACTGACTTAATGGCCCCACCCAGATACTTGACAATGGACTCCAAGGTGGGCCTCCGGACCCCCTGTGCTTGTCTCCTCTGTGCTGTGCTGACCCCCTCTCCCTGTGTATCCCAGCCTGCAGATCTGCCTCGGGGACGTCATGACCAACAGAGTGGTGGATGAGGTACAGCCCCTGGGGGTTTGGGTGTAGCTCACTTCCAAAGGACAGCCCTGGCAGGTGGTCCTGTGAAAGGGACCTTCTGTGCTTGGCTGCACACACCCCCTCCCTCAGAGACAAGAGCTGGGTGGGGCACAGATGGCTCCAGGGACCCCAGGGCCTGGGTTGGAAGAAGCTTCTCTGGGAAATGCCCAGAGGAAGGATGCCCTTCAGAGGACATCGCATCACAGGATGGGCCTGGCCATCCTCAAGTGTAGCACTTCCACCCTCTGTAACCTGTCTGCCTGCCCAGCCTGTGGAGCCCAGGTGTGCCCTGTCTGGATTGGTTCACCTTTTCCCTGGAGCCCGGTAGGGACCCACCAGGTCCCAGGACTGAGGGTTCCAAAACAGGTCAGCAACATCTCCCTAGCCCTTTCCTGAGCCTCCCTCTCCCACCCCATTGCAGTGGTTTGTCCTGAATGATACAAACAGTGGGCGGCTGCACCTGCGGCTCGAATGGCTGTCACTGCTTACCAACCAGGATGCTCTGATGGAGGTGAGTGCCAGGTGTCACAGGCTCCCTGGCAGGAGGGGGGCAAGGCAGGTGCAGGCTGTGTGCAGGTAGAGGCAGGGAAGGAGATGAAGCCCCCCACTTCTTGCTGATCTCCTGGAAAACATGTCACTCACCCCATTCTCTCCATCCAGGGAAGCCCCTAATCTCTCAGCAAATAAGCTTCTAAGCATCTCAGTCATGTTCAGGGATGTTGGGGCCATAGAGCTGTGTCAGTGCCTGGCATCCCAGGGAAATCACCCTTGTGTCTAACTAGAATCTGTCATGCTGCTGTTTGTTGTATTCAACAAAAAGCTAGGCCATGAGAGACCTGGAGGGTAAGGGCTGTTTTGCTGGGAGTAGTCGTCTCCAAAACCAGCAGGTGTCTCCTGCTGCTGGGGACACCCCGTGAGAGCCTATCACTGTTTGCAGGACCATGGGGGCCTCTCCACTGCCATCCTTGTGGTCTTCTTGGAGAATGCCTGCAATCTGCCGGTGAGTGGTGACATGTTCAGTGTCACACACACCCTGCTTTGTGCCCATACCTTCCAAAACTCCACGTGGTGTTTTAACCCCATTTCTCCTGGTACTGCAGAGAAACCCTTTCGACTACCTGAATGGTGAATACAGAGCCAAGAAACTCTCCAGGTTTGCCAGGGTAAGCGTGGGTGTGGCTGAAAACTCAAGCGAGGGCAACTGACCCTCCCCGCCCCAGAGTAACTGCAGCCCATTTTCTGGGTCTGTCTGTGCACACAGCCTGGGGATAACTAGGGGACCATTCGGCGGGTCCACTGTGTGCCAGGCTCTGGGCTTAGCAACTTGCCCTGTTCATCATCCCGGAGTCCCCTTGTGACTGCATGGCAGTAGCTTTTATTGCCGTTTTATAAATGATACCCAGAAGGTAAATTGCCTAGGTCTCTGAGGATTGGAATGGGACTCAGTCATTTGTTTCCATAGCCCCAGGGAATAAGAGCCTGTGCCCAAGCCCAGCTCAGGCCTCTCCCTGAGATCAGTCCCATCCTGGTGCTTCTGTAGCAACTGCAGCCCAGGGGGCCTGGGAGCACAGGTGGCCTTCCCTTAAAGGGAAGCATTTGGCTATCCCAGGTGCCACTGATGGGGGTGGTGTCCCAAGCTGGCCCTGACAGCACCACCTGAATGCTGTGGATTTGCCTCCTCACAGAACAAGGTCAGCAGAGACCCTTCTTCCTATGTCAAGCTATCTGTAGGCAAGAAGATGCATAGGAGTAAGGTAGGACAGCTGGGTGTGCAGGCCTGGGCCAAGAATGGGAGGGAGGCAGAAGAGAAGGCATTCCCTTACACCGAGTGCTTAGTAGGTACTTTAGTCCTCACCATAACCTCACAAAGGAGTTTTATCATTGGAGAAGCTAAGGACTTGCAAGAGTGATTGTACAAAGCCAAAGACTTGGAGGTCAAGCTTGGGCCTGGCTCTAAAGCCATGACCTTTTCCCCACACCATGAAGTTCCTCAGTCCAGCACCAGGAATTCTGTCAGCCCTGCCCCCCACAGTGAGCCTTCATGATAACGAGTTTCACTCTCCATACAACTTCCACACAGCGCACTGCTTGCCTTCTGGGTCTGGCTGTGCAGCCCTCGTGCGCCCCCCTGACTGCAGCATGTGTGATCTGATCCCTGGGCAGCTAAGGTTTCAGTCTGGGGTCAGACAAAGCAGAAGGTGCCAGTATATGTGGTTTCTTCTCCTTCTGTTCCCAGACCTGTCCCCACAGCAAGGACCCCGTGTGGAGCCAGGCGTTCTCCTTCTTCGTGCACAGTGTGGCAGCTGAGCACCTCCACCTGAAGGTGTGCTTGAAGCTGGGCTCCTGAACAGTTAGGAGGTTGCCAGTCTGCAAGCTCATGGAGCAGGTTCTGGCAGTGAGGCCTCATCTCCTCCTCCTCCTCCTCCAGGCTGGTGTCTAAGGTTGTTGTGTAGGAGGCTGTGGGAAGATAACCCCTAATGTCCCTTGGCTGACCCTCCACCAGGGACTATAGGTGTTATGGAGTAGCCTGTCTTGGAGTCTACTTAGGGCAATAATGGCAGACTTCAATTTGTTTTTTCATGTAATCTTCACGAAAAAAAGATCTGTGGAAGTTTTTTATTTCCTTTATTTTACCCATTTTATTTACTCCACCACGAGGAGGTGGAGGCTAAATCAATGATTTGCCCAAGATCTCATGGCTAAGAAGCTGAGAGATGTGGGGGCCCTGCTTGGACATTCCGTTATGGACAGCCCATTGGTCTTTAAAGCCTGATGGCCTGGGCATCTGACTAGCTCAGAGCATAGTCACCTCCACTCTGCGTCACTTGCAGTCAGGGACCCGATGCCAGTAGCTACACAGCTCAGAGTTGGCTGTGGTGCTGGTGGGCTTAGTTCCCCTCTGTGACTGGCCCCCTGCCCAGGTGCTAGACGATGACCAGGAGTGTGCTCTGGGGGTGCTGGAGTTCCCGCTGTGCCAGATCCTCCCCTACGCCGACCTCACCCTGGAGCAGCGCTTTCAGCTGGACCACTCGGGCCTGGACAGCCTCATCTCCATGAGGCTGGTGCTTCGGGTAAGCCTCGCGTCCTGGGGGTGGGGGGTGGGGCAAGGCGAACTGTCAATGCGAAGAAACGACTGTGCTAAAGCAGCCAGGAAGTGGATTTGGTTTTCATCAGTTTTGGAATATTGTCAGCTGTTATTTCTTCAAATACCGCCTCCTCCCCACTCTTTAATCCCTCCTAGGACTTCTGTAGTGGACCTTACAGCTGTCCTCCATAACCCTGGTTCCCATCTGTCTCCTAGTGCTACATTCTGCCTTCTCAACCACACACTCAGGCTAGGCCTAGTTCACTGTTCAACCTATTTATTTCAATGGTGAGTTTTTAATTTTCTCTTCCACATCCACCTGGTCAGTGTTTGTTGTATTTTATCTCCTTATGTTTATACTCCATCTTTGGTCATTGGCAAACACTGTTAATTCTGTCACCCGAGGATCTTGGACATCAATCTGATACATTTCCATGATGACCCATTCACTCACAGTGGCCTGCATTAAGGCCGGCTATTCCCTCCTATGGCAGTTTTGCTCTTGTTCAGTTGTGTCCCTGAGGATCCACTGTACAAGTCTGGATCCACTGGTTATTTTCCTTACTTTGGGTATCAAAACCTATGGGTATAATACACATGAACTCAAAATTCATGAGGGCAGATCTCTAAGATGAAACTCCTCTACCTCCGCCCAAACAGATCATTCTACCTTTATAGAAATCAGAAAGCTTAACTTTTGTATTTCACTTTTTACTTTTTCATTTAAAGACTTAAGAACCTGGCTATGCATTTAAAAGGATGTTTCGTTTTATTCTGGCATAATGGTTTTTCAGCATATTTAGATTGCCATATTTCTGGAAATGGAATTCCCTAGGGTCTTGGCAAGGGGAAGGAGGAACACAACAGCTTAAGTTGTGACATTGGGGGGCCCAGCCATAACCACCCTGTCATCTGCTTCCAGTTCTTGCGTGTGGAGGAACGGGAGCTGGGGACCCCCTACACAGGACCTGAAGCCCTAAAGAAAGGCCCTCTGTTCATTAAGAAGGTGGCCACCAACCACGGTCCCACTGCCCCACCCCAAGGAGAAGGCCCTACAGATCTACCACATCCCCCAGACCCTTCTTCGAACACCAAGGAGGCACCCAAGAATGCCACAACCAACAACGGTGCTGTCCCCGAGCCCCAAGAGACAGGCCCAGAGCCCAAAGGCAAGGACAGTGCCAAAGAGCTCTGTGAGCCCCTGGGGAAGAAGAAGAGCTCAGCCACCGTCTTCCTGACTGTCCCAGGCCCCCACTCTCCTGGGCCCATCAAGTCACCCAGGCCCATGAAATGCCCCACCTCCCCATTCGCATGGCCACCCACGGGGCTAGCTCCCAGCATGTCCTCGCTCAACTCCCTGGCCTCTTCCTGCTTTGACCTGACAGATAACAGCCTCCACATTGAGTATGCACCTCTCTGCTTAATCTCTTCTAAAATCATCTGCATGAAAAAAGTTTCCCTGGATGGAAGAGTAGATATGAATTTACACATCCGTGCAAGTTCTGGTTTTTCACAAAACACCTGCACGAGAAGCAGCATAACAGTGGAGGAAACAGGGCATGGGAGAGCCAGCCTCCATCCGGTGGGGGCTCTAGCCACACTGACTGGACAACAGATGCTATTGAGGACCCTCCCAGCAGAACATTTCCTGAATTCTAATGAGTCACACTGGGATGATACCAAAAGTTGAAGTATAGAATTACATAACTGGTTGTCACCTACTATTTACGATGGCCTTAGCATTTTATGAGATTGAAGTCAGCCTTCACAATAGCCCCACAAGATAGAACTTATGAAAGTCAAATTTACCGAAGTCCCCAAAGCAATCATGACAAAGGCAGATCTACTACAGGGTTCATGCTCTTCCTACTGCAAAGTAGGATAAATGTCAATGCTGGATGGAACATTCCTGTAAATTAACCTACATAGCTCCATGTTCCTCACATAGGACATGCATCTGTCTTGGGGGTGAGGGGAAAGGGCCAACACTGATAAGAGGTGACAAACCCTTTCTTCACAGAGGCGGGGACTGCAGGCAGCGGCGGCTTGGCGAGATTCAGCTCACAGTGCGCTATGTGTGTCTGCGGCGCTGCCTCAGGGTGCTTGTCAACAGGTGCAGGTAAAAGGATTCTTTGGAGGCATCAGGTGATCACAAACTGAAGTGGGGGCAAGGGCATGTAGTTAGTTCCAAGGTAGAGAAGCAGCACGTTGGGAAGAGATGAGAATCCAAGGCAGACGTGCCGTAAACAAGAGTCTTGAGGGTTTGCTCAGATAACTGCTGCAAAACTGTCTTGGGGTGACCGATAGCCAATACAACTGCTCTTGGATAAAAAGGATGTGCTCTACCCCAACTCATACAAAAATGCAAGTTTTCAAAATCACATCCCTGCTCTCTCGTCCTCTAAATGCCTCTAGTCAATAAACACAGAGGGCTTCTGTCCTCAAGCCCAGTCAAAGATGAGTGGCCAGTACAGCTTTCTCCGAAATGAGTCTTTTCAGGGGCCTCTCTTCTCTACAAATCAGAGACCTGACACCATGCACCAGTAGTGGGGCAGATCCCTATGTCCGCATCTACCTGCTCCCAGAAAGGAGGTGGGCAAGTCGGAAGAAGACCTCAGTGAAGCACAAGACCCTGGAACCTCTGTTTGATGAGACGTGAGTGGGCCCTGGTGCAGCCTAGAGTGCCTCACCCACCCTAGTATCGTGCATGTCCTGGCAGCCTGCCAAGGTTGGGCAAGCAACATGGTCTGACCCCATGAAGCTTTAATATGCTTTCTAGCAGGGAGAGGACTACTGGGGCCATTTATCACAAAGGTTGCCCAGAAGGGCTGAAGAGTTCCTGATTGAATGTTCCATACTCTTTAAATGAGGTCTCTTTGGCAGTAAAAGGATTTGTATCTTGTCCAATAAGTACATTGGGGGAATGTTTTTAACTGCATGCTGGCTAGACCCTATAGACCATGGCTCATCTTCCCTCCTGCACGAAGCAGAGGTGGCAGATGAAGCAGATCCCTTCCCCTTCTCTGCCGAGGCTTGTCTACCCATGTTCCTGGGGACAAAAGAAAAAGCTAGCAGACCCTAATCATGTTTCAGTGGTAGTAAGTCTGATTTCAAATATTTTTATTGTTGATAATCCTCAAAGTACAGAAACCAAAATCTCTTCATTGCTTCCTTCTGCATTAGAATCCCGAGAAAAGCCATTTTTAGCCAGCTTAGGAAGATGCTGTACCTCTTAATTTTGGTTCCCTCTCTTCCTAGTTGATAACTACTCATTTAAAAAGGATTAAGTTCTCTTTGGGCTGTGTTCAAGAGCTACACTTTTTCACCAGTATCAGGAAAGGTGGTGGGAAAGAGAACTTCATTCAACATTTTTACTACATTATGCTGGGCACCATCCTATATTCCAGAGCCACACAAGTAAGAGATTTTGACACAATTAGAGGGATGTCACAATTCCTATGTAGGAATTCAGGAAAGACTTAACATTCGACTTTTAAAATGATCTATTAGCAATTTTCTCAATTTTGCCTGGATTATCTAGAAGGCAGACTTGGCACTTCCACCCTAAAAATAACCTAGAAGGGCTCGAGGGGTCTCTTATGATTACAAAGCTCATATACAGACTCCTCTGCCCTACTCCATGGTCACTATTTTACATGTAGCTCCAAAGAGCCTAACTCTTTTTTTTTTTTGTGGTGCTGGGGATTGAACCCAGGGCTTTGTGCTTGCGAGGCAGGCACCCTTCAGTGGCCTAGCCCTTAGCTGGTCTGAGCAAACAACTTGAAAATGGGTTTGGATGTTCTAAGCAGGTTCAGAGCAAGGAAAAGCAACTAAGAGTAAAGCCAGAGTAGAATTACACAGTGTAGGCTCAAACTCCAAACCACAGGAGTCTGACAGGCACTTCTCAGAAAGGCACAGCCCCCTGACACTTCCAGGGCTGCTCTCTGTACTGTGGCAATACCTGGAATACCGCTCCCCAGTCTGTCGCTCACGCTTTACCAGGGAAGTGGATAAAACACTTCAGATATTTAAAAAAATGACTAAAGTTTTTCTTTCTTCTTCTTAAAGATTTGAATTTTTTGTTTCCATGGAAGAAGTAAAGAAGAGATCACTAGATGTCGCAGTAAAAAATAGCAGGCCACTTGGCTCACACAGAAGAAAAGAGTTAGGAAAAGTAAGTACAAGAAGGCTTCTTGGTACTATGTTCCTTCCAGTACCCAACTTGCGTCCACTGAAATGAAATAACAAATATACATCCATATGATAAACCCTATTTTAACAAACTTAATCTAATCCAAATTCAGTACTCCACAAGTATTTGAACATCTACTATGGCATTAAGTATTGTGATAAATTCAGTGTTGTGCAAAGCTTGGATGTTAGGTCAACATTTTTGGGGTGAGGTATGGGATTTTATCTAAAGTGGAAGAAATATAATCCCTAGGAATATGCCAAGGAAAGGTCCCAAAATGGTATGTGTACAGTACTTCAGTGTCACATTTTAATGAATACCTTATACTCAACCTCTTCAAATACCACTACTAGGAAGTAGATGGTATTATCTTTATCTTCACAGATAAGGCAGGTTTTCTTTTCATAATGTTCATAAATAAACTTGAAAACATTGAAATTCCCGAGGTACAGATCTGAACAGCAACTTACCATTCCCCAGGACAGTGAGTTCATCGTCTGTACTGTTCCTCTTGAGAGGCTCCATTTTGTATATGTGCTGCCGAAGCGAGCACGAGAGGCTCCATTTTGAATGCCCGAGAGAGCCCTGCTGAAAACTCAAACCCAAGGAAATTTTATGATTGACTCACCCAGTGTTTTGGGAGGGAATAACTATTTGTGGTTGTTTAGGTGCTGATCGACTTATCAAAAGAAGATCTGATTAAGGGCTTCTCACAATGGTGAGTGTACCCGTTCATTTTATCACTGTTCATCTGCAGTTCAAGACAGTGTCTCAGCTGCCCAGGGTCTCTCTCCAAAGTTCTTCCCCTTTCAGTACTATTTCTGATGTTTTGGTTATCAAGAAAGGAGACAGACTAATGCCTTTAATTCAGGCTTCACTAATTGCACGTATCTCATTTACCTGCCAGGCCTCTGTAAACAACCCTTGTTCTTGACTGACTAACTTGGAAAGGGTTGCTGCTGGCTCTGCAGAGCCCAGGCAGCTGATGCTGGTAGGTCCACAATACACTCTCATTACTAACAAGTCCAACTCCTACTGCCTTGCAGGTATGAGCTGACCCCAGATGGACAGCCCAGAAGCTGAGGATGAGTATCAATATCACCGAAGTGTCAGAATGTGTGTATATATGTATATTTTGCAATTTAAATCAGAACAGCCATTTGAGGAAAGTAAGTATTGTGCTGAATATTGTGCACAGCTGGATAGTATAAGGAAGAAATGAGTTGTAAAGAACTACTTCATCTTGATTGGATTTGTTCAGAAAGAAATGGAGTATTTCTATCATCAGCATCAAAACCTCTGTTGTTTTTTTTTTTTTTAAACACCCTCAGTAGTGATTTTTCACTTTTGGCAGGTGATCATGCACATCTGGGCTGGAAGAGGTCCCAGAGTAGCTACCTACAGTATTCCTGGGCAGTTACTGACTAAGAGAGGACACTTTTCTGGAAATACAAAGTGGCCCTAAACTGCCAAGAGCTAGCACTGCCGAGCCCTGTTTGTAGTGCTGGCGTGCCTGGAATTTCCACCCTGTGTTCAGTGGTATACTTAGATACCTTAAGTACTCTGGTGGGGGAAAGCCTACAGCCAAGTTCCAAAGCCATGACCAAGTCTGAACTTTCTTAGCCGAGGGCTAGAGTCTGCTGAAGAGCATCACTGCCAAAGGAAAGGGAGCTTTCTGTGTCTCAGACAAGTTGGGGAATTCTGTTGCACTACTCCAAGAGATGGTTGGTTTACCTAAACATGTTAAAAGCAAAATATGTAAATTGTATATTTAAACAAGTGCCTCTTACGCATTTCAAACTCTTGAGACCACATAGATGTGTCCCCTTTGATATTCCTAGGGCTGTTGTCGAGGTCACATCCTCTTCTATTATCCACTCAAGCAGTGCTCTCTGCCACATTTTCTGTTCCCATCACTGCTTGCTTTTCTAAAAAATGGTAATGTTCTCAACAGTTTATCATGTTACTTATAAATTATCTGTGATTGCCTATTTTCTATAAAAAATCAAAGCCTACCCTTAATTTGCCTTTTAAACCTAATCTGGTTTCAGCTACATTACTCATGAGCAGATGGTCTATTAAAGAGTCATCCAAATACTATGCCCTTTTCAAACCTCGCTCCTCCACTAAGTTAGCCCATGCTTTAAAGGCCTCTTCCTACCACCCACATAGCATCTTTCATTATAACAATTCTCAGCCTTGAAACATTACATTTTAAAAAATGTTTACAGGGCTGAGGATATAGCTCAGTTGGTAGAGTGCTTGCCTAGCATGCACAGGGCCCTGGGTTCAATCCCCAGCACCACCAAAAAAAAAAAAGAAAGAAAGAAAGAAAAATGTTTAGTAAGTATCTTCTGAAGTTACATGTTAAGCAACTGGGTACCTGTATCCTATTAATGAAACGATGTTTCAGTTTACATACCAATTGAACTTGAAGTTACTTGGTTTTTTAAGCTATTTAAGACTAAGTAAATGTAAGATGTATAATAAAATTTGATTTTGAGATTTCTATTTTTGAATGACAGATTTTCATAATGAAAAATGATGTCTAGCCTGTCTACCTCATGACAATATTGTAATTGTTCCCTAAATAAACAAGTACCTTGGAAATGGTAAAGCACCAAGAAATATAAGGGAATTTATATTACATGTTAAATATTAGCATCACTAAAAGTACTGATCAAGGTGGCAGACAAATGAAAGCCTACCCCTCTTCTTCCAAACTGATGGAAGACCCACTTTAACCATGGACAGCATTTATGTTAAACATAATCAATTAAAAAAATAACAGGTAAAATATCTTGTGATAATCCAAGCAGGAAAAGTGAAGCAGTATATAGAAATCAAGGGTGGGTTAAAGTGTTAAAGGAAAACAGAATTTTACCCTATACCACACAGGAGGCAAGACCAAGGGCCCTATGTGAGGGGTAAAGAGCCCAAAAAGTTTTGTCTCAAAGGCACCTTCACTGCCAATTAGGACAAATAGGTCAGCAGGGGCTCATGGTCTGAAATTACATACCATCAACTTGGTGTAGAAACCTCCAAGAATAGAAAATTGGTTTACAACCTGGAATCCCATTAAGATCATAGGACGTGAACCACAAAACTGGCCCTTAGGGTTGCCCTTACTTCCAGGGAACATGGGAGACAGATACAGCTAAGTTGTCACTAGAAGGAAGCTCGCAGGCAAAAAAATTATGAAACAAAACATATGGAACATCAAACTAATAACTGGCCACAAGAAGGAATATATTTTAGGGCAGAAGTAGCATATAGGGTAGCAAAGATAGCTGTAAAAATAGTTGGTGAACCTAAGTCTTGATTATTAAAAAAAAAAAAAAACACAAGTGTGTTAATCAGCTTTCCTTTACTGTAACAAATAACCTAATATAATCAGCTTTTTAAAAGTTCATTTAAGAGCACAGTTTTGAGGTCTCAGTCCATGATTGCCAGGTAAGGCCTGTGGCAAGGCAGCACATCATGGCAACAGCATTTGGCTAAATCACTCACCTCATGGTTGGAACATGAAAAAGAGGCTGGGGTCCCAATACCCCCCTTCAAGGGCACATCCCCCTTCAAGGGCACAAACTGGAAGACTCCCTTAAGATCCCCCTCTTAGAAATTCCAGAATCTCCCAGAAGTGCCGCAGGCTTGGGACCACACCTTTTACACATGGGCCATTTATACAAACCATAACAGTAAGCAACCAAAGACTTCTGTAAGGGTTAGAAAACAGTGGAACTAAAATGCTAGTACTGACAGCTAAGAAGGGACAGACTGGCTGACAAGCACTAGTGTTCAAATCTTTACTTAGGAAGCTCAAGGGATTTATAATTGGTTCCAAAAATATAAAACCAAGTGTGTGGGTCAGTTACTAGCTTATGGCTTTTCCAACAGCAATGGAAAAATGCTGAAGGGGTGCAGCAGGAGCAGCAGCTCCTCTGCTGGGGCGCAGTTCTCCAGGGTTCGGCCGCCTGGCTTGTGGAGCCTGTTCTCATTCTCAGTACCCCTCACGGTTCACCCTTGGTTCCCACCCTCACATTCCGCCACCACCTGCCAGTTTCTTGGCCAAGAGGGCTGCATGCTCCTGTGACGGCTCCACCTCTCCTGAGGTCCAAACTGGCCTGGTGGTGAGCTGCTTATCTAGTTCCTTTTTTGTACCCTCCCCCTTGGACCTGGACCTTAGTATCTGCTTTCTGAAGTTGATACTCTGACAGTCTTCTTTTACCTCCTTTTAGTTAGCTACCTTCTATTAGCAACTCTTGTTCTAAATTTTTCACGTTTAGTGCAATGTAGTTTCTCTTAACTGACAATGTATTAAAATTTTTAAATAACCAAGAAAACCAACCAAGTTGAAATATAAAACTTCCAAAATCAGTAGTGAAGAAGCAAAATTAACCCCCTCCCCAATAGTGGGGAGGAAAGCACAGAAAACATGATAAAGAGAAAACACAAAGATGGCCAAAGGGCCTCTAAATGCAGTAATCACAAAACACTGTTAAAATCTAGAATACCAAAGTATTCTAAAGCATACCAAGAGGTTAAACAAACAAATGTAGAAAGTAAAATGATAGCCAGGTATGGTGCCAGGAGGCTCACAAGTTCGAAGCCAACCTCAGGAACAGCAAGGTGCTAATAAGCAACTCAGTGAGACCCTGTCTCTAGAATACAAAATAGGGCTGGGAATACGGCTCAGTGCTTGAGTGCCCCCAAGTTCAACCCCCAGTACTCCCCACCAAAAAAAAGTAAAAAGATATATACCCTAGAATACTCAAGAGTTCTATTTATATGAATAGCAACACACATACATCATATTAAGAAAAAGCTGCTTCCTATCACTTCTATTCAACACTATTGTAGGCATGTTAAAAGACATCCAATCTAAACTGTTAAATTTAATATTTATATTTAAATATTGCTGAATCAGATTTTAAAGATGCATGCCAGCACCACAGTTGCATGGTTGAGGGCTGGGGTCTCTAGCAATGGCTAGCCACGTGGAGCTCTATAACAGTGCCAAGATGCCCTTCCTGGGACTGGGCACCTGGAAGTCATCTCTGGGCCAGGTGACTGAGGCCGTGAAGGTATTGACTGACCTTGGTTACCGCCATATCAAATGTGCTCAGGTATACCAGAATGAGAAGGTGGGGGTGGCCCTTTAGGAGAAGCTCAAGGAGCAGGTGGTGAAGTGCCACAAACTCTGCATTGTCAGCAAGCTGTGGTGCACATTCCATGACAAGAGTCTGGGGAAAGGAGCCTTCTAGAAGACCCGCAGCACCCTGTAGCTGGACTACCTGGACCCCTACCCGATTCATTGGCCAATGGGCTTTAAGCATGGTGACAACTATTTTCCATTGGATGCAGCAGGTAGTGTGGTTCCCAGTGACACTGATTTTGTGGACACCTGGATGTCCATGGAAGAGCTGGTGGATGAAGGGCAACTGGCATCTCCAACTTCAACCATCTCCAGATTGAGAGGATCTTAAACAAACCTGGCTTAAAATATAAGCCAGCAATTAACCACCCGTACCTAACTAAGGAGAAGTTGATTCAGTACTGCCATTCTAAAGACATTGTGGTGACTGCCTCCAGCCCCCTGGGCTCTCCTCACAGGCCCTGGGCCAAGCCCAAGGTCCCTTCCCTCCTAGAGAATCCCAGGATCAAGGCGATTGCAGACAAGTACAATAAAACAACAGCCCAGGTGCTGATCCAATTCCTCATGCAGAGGAAACTGGTGGTGATCCCCACGTCTGTGACACCTGCATGCATTGCAGAGAACTTTCGGGTCTTTGATTTTGAGCTGAGCAGTGAGGACATGGCTACAACAGGAACAGGAGGGTGTGTGCCTTGGTGAGCTGTGCTATCCACAAGGATTATCCCTTCCATGCAGTTTTTTTTTTTTTTTTTTTTTTTGTGGTGCTGGGGATTGAACCCAGGGCCTTGTGCATGTGAGGCAACCAACTGAGCTATGTCCCCAGCCCCTCCATGCAGTTTTGAAGCTATGGATGCCTGCTGTTCCACAAGGAACTTGCACCTGTTTCTGCCTCATTTTTCCTTGCAAGTTAGTGTGGCTTGTCCCTCAGCAATGGGCAACACTGGGCTGCTAGCTTGACACTGGATGTGAAGAGCAGTATCAGTAGATTAGGTGTCTCTGCCAATCTTTTGCCTTTCTTCTTGCTCATCTGGGAAAGTACAACCTGAGTACACTTTTCTGACTAAAGAGAAGCAAAAACTACAAATTTAAAATAGTCCACTAACCATTAAGTTCTGACTGCTTGAAACTGTAATCCTTTCAGCCAGACTTCTCTTTGCCTCAAATAAAAAGTCTTTTTGTGAACTTGAAAAAAACAAATAAATATTGCTGAATCAGACATCACCAAAATGGCGTATTCACATCATTATCCAAATAAATGGTATGCCTCAAGTTGTTCAGTGCATAGCCCATGTGGCTACACACAGGCCTTTCCCCCTCTGATCCAGCAATATAAGTTCTGGATATATACT
This sequence comes from Glaucomys volans, assembly GCA_020662805.1. NCBI lineage: Eukaryota > Metazoa > Chordata > Mammalia > Rodentia > Sciuridae > Glaucomys > Glaucomys volans. Next base: position 773,117 of record JAJEJO010000417.1, read on the forward strand.
CTAGAAAACTTACATGTAAGTATAGATAATATTATTAACATAAAATCCAAAATAAAGATAAACTGCCAGAATTAGAATGTTTTTAGCAAGGTTGCTGGATACAAAATGTTTTTTAAAAAATTTTAGTTCTCTATTCCCTCAACAATGAAAAAATGAAGGCAATTTATAAATGCACAAGACATCAAATACTAATGCAACCACTTCGACAGGAAAATTATGAAACTTTTAAAATAAATTCAATGAATTTAAAATAAATTCTACCCCAACAGGGTAGATGCCTGTTCTCCCCCCACTGATTTATATTTAATGAATGTTCATTAAAAATCCAACGAGGTTGTATGTGTGCAACTTGACAGATTCAATGTACATGGAAATACAAAGGGCTGGAAGTCTTTACTGTATGACAAAGTTTACTCTAAAGTTATGTAACAACTAAAACAAGGTGGTAGTAGCACAGGGAGAGACATGGGCCAAAACAGAAAAGCACGATAACAGACCAGTCACACAATTTATGAGAGGCACCACCATGAGCAAAGAGAAAGGACAGACTTGTCACTAAATGGTGCTGGCACAACTGGATATGCATTTGGGAAAATATGAACTAGTCTTCTCTTGCCACATTAAAAAAATTAATCAACTTTAGGGATATTAGTTTAAATGTGTGTGGGGAGCCATCCTTATCTAGCAGAATCAGACGAGGTTCAGCCATGGGACACAGAGGTCTGACTTCTAGGAACTGGTTACCATGGAGGACTATCCCAGATCGCTGGAGAGTATGTAGCACTGTATGGGAGTGGTTCCCTGTCTGGTTCTATGATAGTTTCCCTAAGCAAATGGTTCCTCTAACTCCACTCCATTCTGGTCATCACAGAGGAAGCCCCTCCTGCTCTGGGCCCCCTTACCTGTGTGACTATAAATAGAGTTGGGCTACTCCATGTTGTTAGAGGTCAGAGCTGGTATGGCCCAATCCTGTCACACCCCCTCTCATTTAAAGAGAGTATTGGCTCTTGTGTGTTTATTGATTAGATAAGTTTATGGGTAATTGATTTATAGCCAAAATTGTCCTCCAGCAGTTAACCCTTTTCTCATCCATGCAGGACATGGCAGAAACCCCCACAAATGTGAAAGGCAAAACTTATGGCTATACGATAATATGGAAGAATCACTTCACAATTTAATACCAGGGCAAAATTTCATAAGCCACAAAGAACACTACCTATAAAGACTATAGGTCTCTCTACATTAAAATTTAGTTCTGTGCATTAAAAGAAACTAAAAATGAAAAGAGGCCACAGAATGAAAGACATTTCTATGTATATAACTGTCAAATGGCTCATGTCCAGAATATATAACTCCTACAAGTCACTAAGA
>JAJEJO010000418.1:0-16135 GCA_020662805.1 Glaucomys volans
AGTATGCTGTCATTGACATTAGATAATATTTAGCAGTCAGTGAATTACAGAGGCTACTTAGGAATTAAAAAGAGACTTCCAGATTGCAATTGAGAGAATGAAGAAATCAGAGAAGCCTGAGAAAGAGGATTCAGAGTTGGGGGTAGAAAGAGAATCAGTTGAGTGTAGTGTCCCTAAAGCCAGGAGGACCATCGGCCTCAATAAAGGTGGAATGGTCAAGGTGGAATGCTGTTAGGAGTTTGAGTTAGTGAGGGGTAAGAATGGGATCACAGGATACCAATGCCAAGGTCACTGTCTTTAATGACCTTGACAAGAAGAGCTTCTTGGAGGCAGGTGGTCCAAGTCCTATCTGGAATGATTGTTATGATATAGATAGAGACATTTTACCTAAAGATCAGAAAGAAGGAGCATGATTAAGCACTGAACTCTATGATAGTTTAGAAACAAAAGACCAGTGAAGACCAAATTGTCGGGGCAAATTATTTTTGAAGAGTCTTGAGCCGGGAAGACATTTAGAAAGCTACAGTTAGGGAGGGCATTGCAGCAGGAAAACTAGCAACAGCTCAGTGGGTGTAACTGGCATGTGTTCTCAGACCTTTATCAGGCAGAGGGCACCAGCAAATGCTTTCAAAGAGGTCAACTTTGCTTGAAGACAATGGTACCATCTAGACAGCCCCAGCAGATGGAAGTTATCAACAGTCCAGCTCACTTAAATCTGCACTATCCAGTATGGTAGCCAGCCATTGTCCATAAGCAACTATTGAGCTCTTGAAAAATGACCAGTAGTTTTTGACATTTAATTATAGTTAAATTAAAATGTAAAGAGCCACATGGCTAGTAGCTTCTCTGTTGGACAGCACAAATATATTCCTATCATCATTGTTTCCCTAGAGGATATACCCTTTGCTATTGGCATCAGCTGGTGAGGGAAGCACAGGGCTCAGTGATTTAATTAAGGATCGAGACAAATGAGACTCTCATTACTCCCCAGTGCTCTCGCCAGCCCACAGAACTGAGATGCACATGAACCACCAGGTCCTGGGTAATTTCCAAGGTGGGATGAGATGAAGAAGAGAAAGGCCACAATAAAGCAGAACAGAAGTCAAGAGATACTGAAGGAGACATCCATCAACTCAACTAGAGTCACGTAGATGGCGCCAAAGTATTGAGACAGCTGCTGCCTGGCCACACTAGTCCCAACTCCTGAGAGAAGTCCCAAGAGGGAAAAGAGAGCAGTTGTATTCGATCATATTAGACTGATGTAATTGATCAGGATATAATCAGGAAGCTGAATTGCTTCATGTACACGCTGATGATGACAATGAACATGCAGACTCCTCTGGTAGTAGTCAGTCCCATGAGTTGTGCCACAACTCCTAAATAAGGAATATTGAAGGTCGACGCTTCTATCCAATAAATTAGACAGCTTTTTTCTATTCACTCTTGTGCTGACTCAGCAATTCAAACTTAAATGAGCTTACTGTGCAGAACCCCACTGTCACTTTACTCTTCTATGGGATACTGATTCCCATATTCGTTTTCTCAACTTGATGACATCATTCTCTCTTATTATCCTAACATTTTTTACCTTCTATTCTTCGCTCTTTCTCACTCATCACATTTACTTCATTCACAATTCATACATCATGTCATGGCGCATGGTCCACTCCCAGTTCAGAACATAGAAGAAAAATCAGGTGATCTATGAATGTTCCTCCTAGATTTCCAAAACTCATTTTCCAGCAGTTTCCTTCAAGGTTTTTCCAGCAGGAAATGATAAAGGGAGACTGGAGGCAGAGAAGTTGTTCCTTCCTTGTGTCTTGGTCTTAACAACATCACAACATAGAAGAGGTTTGCTCCAACCTCTAGCTTATTTGAGCACCCCCAAAACCGACCCCATTGCACACCCACAGAGAAACCATCAGCCATGTCCTGGACCTGAAGAACAGACTTGACTGCACTGGAATTCTCCTGAAAAATATGTTCAAGACTCTACATTCCTACAGCAAGTCTCAGTCACACAAAAAATAAGCTTCTAAAAATTTTACAAAACAATTAATAAGCTAAAGTATTTCCTTGGATCAATTAATACTATGTCAAATCCAAAATTTAATCACACAGATGGCATAATTATAAAAACTTTAATCCATAGATTTATTACATTTTATACACGAAATCTATAACATTAATGGAAATGTTGGTTGCCTGACACTTCGGGTGAGGTATCTAGATTTGCTTGGACAAAGTTGAGGATTCTGAATTCCAAATCTCCCTGAAACTCCCTTGTCCACAGATACAGCCCTTCTCCCATGTCAGAAGCAGCCAACCTTACCTTGCCTGTGATTACTTCACTCAGGCAATTGCTTTGCCTCAGCAAATGTGAGGAGGGTGTTATTTTTCTCAAGAGTAACTCCCATCTCTTGTGACTTCTAAAAGTATAACCAGAGTTAAATCTCAGCATATGCAAGAGGAATGAAGGCATAGAACGACCCAGAGGGTCTGTATTTCGAAGGGAGTGCAAGATTTTGCAAATTTGGATTGGCAGAAAGCTGAGTGATATGCATGGGAATTAAGATTTTTAGATGAAGGAGGATATAATATGTCATTTGGTTTGGTCACATTTATTGAGATCAGTGCATGAATCTTATATTTGTTTCTTTAGCTCACTAAACATAGCCTACATTTAACAAAGATGAGGTGTTACAAATTCTTTGATGTATTACAGAAGAAGGAATCCATGGGAGATAAGAATTTTGGAATGGACTTAAGTGCAAACTATTTTTCTTTCCCCATCCAGTGCAATTCCTTGAATAAAACCAGAGGAGACTAATTCCATGATGTTATTCTTAATTTGTTGGTATAAAGAGTAGCAGCCTCCTAGAAGTCTATCTGATCTGTAGACCAGATATGACAAACACAGATGCTCCTTTTGACAGGGGATGGTTTTTCAGTGGGCATGAGTGCAGAGACCAAGTTGCAGAGTAGACTTACCAAACACAAAGTGGATGCAATGGCCATAAGGGTGGGAAGGATCGAATAGTTACCATAATGCATTGACCTTTGGGACTCTATGGGGGCAGCAAATTATCACAGTATTTCTAAAAATAAAATATATTGACAGTCTATGGAAAAATCACTTTCTCTGTAAAGCAGAAGTTAAACCTCTAGTTCTAAGTGATAAAATCTAGCTTGAGTTTGTCACAGTAGAAAGCTATGCTTTCAGCCAGTTATCATACCCATTATCAATCCCTGCGCCCATGGACTGAAAGGAAAGCTGAGCCGTATTTAGTAAGAACCAAACTCTATGCTATAAATCTTCTTGCAAGCTTCACCAAAGAAACTTGGGGGATTTTACTAGAATATCAGAATTCAGGAAATATTCAGACTTTCTGTAGATAACAAGAAGTTCACTCTGAAATAATGCTAATTCCTAGGTATGGCACAAGTGGACCCCTCAGTGGAGAAGAAGGCTTATGTTATTCAGGAGATAGAACCTTGACCCAAGTTCTTCATATTGGACTTAGGGCCTCATGAACACACTCTGGGATGACATTTCAACCTCCTGAATGTAAAATAAAATGTATACATAATTCATAAACTTATAGAATTCTCATATTATCTCTCTAATCAATGGAGAGAGAAAAGTCAAGTAGAAACCCTTTGAATTTTGCTTATACACCAGAAGAGGAAACCAGAAGTAATACTACAAGAATAGAGAAAATTGCAATATTTAGCACTGCTTTTAGAGACTAGAAAATGTCAAGAATAGTAATTTTGGGGGAGATACTGAGGGTTGAACCTAAGGGCACTTAATCACTGGACCATAGCCCTAGCCCTTTGTGAGATACGGTCTCAATAAGTTGCTTAGGGCCTCCCGAAATTGCTGGAATTGAACTCATGGTCCTCCTCTCTCAGCTTGCTGAATGACTGGGATTACAGGCGTATCCCAGCCCTCCTGGCAAGAATACTAATTTTTAATTCATTTTCTCTAGCTCTTCTGCTTTTTCCTGCAAAGAAAGCATGTGGATCTTGGAGGATTGTTATGAATTATAAAATTAATTGGATGCTATTTTAATCTTCATTTATGATTGCAAATGTTATCTCTTCTCTGCAGACAGCTACTGCAGCCATGAGCCCCTAATACACAGCTATCAATGTAAGAAAAGTTGAGTTTTAAAAATCACCTCCTCTGGTCTCTAGTTCTGTTTGCAAAAATCCAAAATGAAAAGACAGATCACTATACCTTGCAATGCCTATCATTAAAAAAAGGAACCATGTTTGGATAGCCTCTTCAGATTCTGAGGGTACCATACCACATTTTAATGTGTTATTTCAACACATTACTGAATAACTTGTAGGACAGAATATTTTGAGGAAGATCCAAACACAAACCTTGACAATAATTTCAGGCTATAACACAAGTGTATCTTCCTCTTGGGCTTAAGATCTAGCAGAACCTTTGGTGTCCGAAGTTTCTTTGGAAAATGTGATTCATAGAGCCTCTTTTCAGCACCTAGGAGAAATATTCCAGCAAAGCTTTCAGGGTGTGGGACCAAGTCTTAACCTCTTTGTGTAAATAACTATTCTTTTGGGAAATAGCTTCTGCTTGATATTAATCATAGGTAGAGAGAAAAGGTCTGGCCATGAATCATCAAGGGATTATATGAGCTAAGTTGTTTTAAACTCAGCAAGACATAAGTCTGAGATTTCAGAAAAACAAACTCTCATAAAGGAGAAATAGTCTTAAATAAATCTTTAAAGTCCAAGTAAGAAGCATGGGAAGTCAGTTAAAGCTCCCTTGGTACTTTTATTACTTCCATCTCCTCAACACAAAAACAGATCATCAAGGTTAATTGTTTATGATGAGTTAACTACTGAGGAAAAGATGTCGGGTATCTATTTTTCAAGTGGTTCTGCAAGATATGTCAGCCCTAACTGGAAATGTCTGCTGTGTTATTTGAATCCCCAACAGGAGTGCCATTGGAAGAGAAGTATAAAGAGAAATTCTCCTAGTAGACAGAACTTCAGATAGTATATTCAGTTGTTTACTTTATTTGAATTAAAAATAGCTAGAAATATGAATGTGCACTGATATTTTTGTACTGGTTGAAGGTTTAGCTGAGTGAATGTTTAGGGACTTGAAAATAATGATATTGAAAGGTAATAACAAGGAGTGTTAGAGAGAGGTATGAAAACGGATTTCTCCAAATGGGCACAAAGTATGTGCTGCAAAGAAAACTCTCAGTAATTATACGGGCAAGAGAAAAGGTTCTGTGGGTGTTAGTCAGCTTTTTGCCCACATTTTGATACTTTCTTAACAAGCTCATGACAGCAAGGATTAAAGATAATTATGTGTTTAACAGATATAATCTTCTTCACCAAGGCTGATATGACTCTTACCACTTTTGAGTGATTAATATTCTAAAAAAACAAATCAAAATGGAAACTCAGATATGGGAACATTAACTGAATGGATTAGAAACCAATTAATCACTTGGTAGTAGAACACTGGAATACTTTGAATATGGAGGGAAGCATACATTTTACATCATTGGAATAGAAACTTGATCTGTATGTGGATTCTTCTTCCTTACCCACAATGCTTTTAGTAGAGCTGCCATTTTGAAATGCTTTTTTCTGGAACCTATAAATGGCTAATTCAACATTGTGACACAATATTGTCACACATATACACACAGGAAATAGTACTTTTCATCAGGAAATCCATTTTATAGTAAATGTGGAGCAATGGGATTATGTCCATGGAATTCTGTAGTCTTGTCATTTTACTTAACAATCTGAGTCAACCCATCACCAGTGAGAATGGTACTATGGATTATTAAATACTAAAGATCCAGTTATGATGTCAACTGGGAAACCACACCCTAAAATGTTTGTGTTATGTATTAAAATTCATGATAAATAATTTCAACTAGCGACCTATATGTGGTACCTTTTCTTTCTGTAGACAAAATAAGTTCAGGAATTGTAAAGTGAAAATGGGAATGGTTTATCTCAAAATAGCACCTAAACATCAGGCATATCATGCTTGTTTTCCTTTCTTGAAACTAGTTCTGCTAATTTAGAGGTATCAGCAGATACCTCCAAATCTTGAGGTACTTCAAGATACCTCAAGAATCTTTCCTTGACCTTTATGATGAGTTAACTACTGAGGAAAAGATGTCGGGTATCTATTTAGGAAAGATTCTTTCCACCAGAGGATGTAATGATTCCACTGAATTGGAAACTGACTTGCACTTGACCATTTAGATCTGTTCTTGCCACTGAATCAACAATTGAGAAGACGGGTCACTCTTGGTGTACAATGATTTCATATATGTCTGCATTGACTGTCACAATCAAATTAGCTAACACATCCATTACCAAATATACCTACCATTTGGGGTGTGCTTGTGAGAGTCAGGCAGGATGTTGAGCACTCTTAAGATCTACTCTCTTCTTATCTTTGAATGGATAAAGAAACTGTGATATATACACAATGGAATATTATTCAGCCATAAAGAATATTAAAATTATGGCATTTGAACATAAATGGATGGAGTTGGAGAATATCATGCTAAATGAAATAAGCCAATCCCCCCAAACCAAAGGCCTAATGTTTTCTTTGATAAGTGGGTGATAATACATAATGGGGGTAGGTAAGAGAAGAATGGAGACACTTTGGATTGTGTAAAGGAAAATGAGGGGGTGGGAGAAGAAAAGATAGTGGAATGAGATAGACATCATTACCCTATGTACATGTATGATTACACAAATGGTATGAATCTACATCATGCACAACCATAGAAATGAAAAGTTGTACCCCATTTATGTACAATGAATCAAAATGCAGTCTGTAAAAATAAAAATAAAATAAATAAAATCTAAAAAAAGATCTACTCTCTTGGCAAATTTAAACGTACAACACAATATTATTAACTCTGATCACTGAGGCTGCACATTATATCACCCAAATAATTAATCTAATAACTGAATGTTTGTACCCTTTGACCAACATTTCCCTATTTTCTGTCACCTTCCCCAAACAACTCCAATTCTTCTATCTGTTTCTATGATTTCACACAGTTTTAAAGGTCATAAGTATAAAATCATGTTATGACACAGGCCATGTTTCTTCTGGAGACTTCAGGGAGAAGCCCCATTTTCCACTTTCTGTGGTTGCCGTCATTCCTGGCTCATGGACTCTTCCTCATATCAATCCGAGACCTCTTACTTATATAGCACATGTCCTAATAGTGATCCTATTATGCTTCATTTTTAAAATGAGGAACCTTGTGGTTACATTTAGCCACCCAGATTACCCAGGCCTATCTTCTCATCTTAGATTCTTAACCACATTCTTTAAATTCCTTTTCCCAAGTGAGGTAGTGTATTCACAGGTTCCAAGGATGAGGATATGGATTTACTTGGATTGGAGGTTATTCTGTCCAGCACCTCTTCTAATTTCCAGATTGAAGACACAGTAATACTTATGGTTTATTGATACCTATTACCCTCAGAACTAATGTGTAATAAGAGTAAAACCTAACTTCATGAGAAAATGTTCCTTCTGTCCTCTTTAATCTTAGCAAGCAAAATGACATTCAGACTGAGCATCAGGAAAGGATATAAGGATATGAGATGTGTGCTGGAAGATAAGAACAGGAAGCTAGGATGGAGCAAGATGGAGGTCAGAGGCAGATACACAGAAAACACATGGAAGTATGACTCATAGAAAGACACATCAGTCAAAGGGACACAGTCAGCTCTAGCTTTTCTGGTGTTCTAATTAGCCTTTCTTTGGTATGACTGAAATACCTGACAAGAACAACTTAGACAAGGAAAAGTTTATTTTGGATCACAGTTTCAGAGATTCAGTCCATGGTTGGCTGACTCTATAACTCTAGGCCTAAGATGAGGCAGAACATCAATGGGAGAAGGGTATGGTAGAGGAGGAAGCTCAAGATATGACAGCCAGAAAGGGGAGAGAGAGAGAGGCAGCTTTGCTCACCAAAGACAAAACAGAAATACAAAACTGATGTCCCTGGTGGGCTAATTTATCCAGCCAAATCTAAAATCTCACCTGAGAGTCAAGGCAAATTCATGTATGATTTTTTTCCTACAAAGATCAAAGCAAGTTACATATATGCAAAATATAATGGCACAGAATCAAACTTTCCACTCTACAAGGGAGAAATAGGGAATAGAAAGAAGAAATGGGACCAAAGAAGATTGAAATCCAGCTAGGCAAACAAGTCCTGTAGTTTCACATTCAGAATCTGGGGCACATGTCATCATGATTTTCTCTCCATAGGGTTTATGTAGCTCCTCCCCTATGGCCTTGTTATGGTATCTCATAACCTTGAGGGTCTCCATTGCAGCTTTGACTTCCTTCTCACATCTTCACATATCACCTCTCAGGGGCTGCCATCAGGAACTCCAACCTTGTTACACTTTGGTTGGCCTTGTGGGCCTTCCTTTGACATATTGGTGGAAGCCCCACCAATATGACCCCCTAACTCCAGCATCATGCATTCTTACAGAACCAGCATCATATCAATCATGCCATGGTCTGCTGACATCTTGAGCAGTAGTCAGGCCTCCTGGGACCATGGCTGTAGTGGCCTCGGAATATCTGAGAAGCTAAGCACACTGAAACAACCTCCTACTTCCAAATCCCCTGCAAGCAGGGTATCCCCATGATCTCAAAGAAATTTTTACTTTGACAGCCTTGAGATTGAGATGGTGTGGTCTTGCCAATTCCTGAGATTTCCTCAAGCCATCTTTCTTATTGTCTTTGAATGGAGTACTTAGCATCTCTTCAGTGGCTTAAATCTCTTCAACAATCACAACTTGGTCCTAGAATTAATCACGTTTCTGACCAAATTGCAAGATTTATTTTGGGGTCACTATTTCAGAGGTTCAGTCAAGGTCAGTCAATTCCATTGTTCTGGGACTAAGTTGGAGCAGAACATGTGGCACAGGAAAGCAGATTAGGACATGACAACCAGGAAGGACAGAGAGAGAGAGAGAGAGAGAGAGAGAGAGAAAGAGAGAAAAGAGTGCTCTGCTCACCAGGGACAAATATAAACCTCTGTCATGGCCTTCTGCTGCGAGCTAGGATGCACATAGAAGTGCTTGACTAGAAGATCATCAGGGTGAATTCCAGGTCATTTCTTCCTCCTCAGGACAGCTTCAGGTACCCCCTGAAGGACAGAAAGGAGGGGGCTTACAGAACAGGTGAGCTTTCAGAAGTTTTGTCAAAATAAATACATGCTCAGAATCAAAGGAAGCATTCTGAGAGTGAAAAGAACAGTTCTTTCACCCTCAATAGCAACTCTAGGGGTGGGAAAGCACTAGCCATGCTGAAACACATATTATAAATGCTGTTCTTTTTTGGGTTTTTTTTTTTTTGGTACTGGGGATTGACCTCAGGGGCACTCCACCACTGAGCCACATCCCCAGCCCTATTTTGTATTTTATTTAGAGACAGGGTCTCACTGAGTTGCTTAGGGCCTTGCTAAGTTGCCGAGGCTGGCTTTGAACTCGCGATCCTCCTGCCTCAACCTCCCAAGTGCTGGGATTTTAGGTGTGCGCCACCAGGCCCGGCTATAAATGCTGTTCTTGAAAAGAAAGCACTCAGGTCTGTCATGGATGTGGCAGGAAAGATGCTAACAATGCAGAAAGACAGAGGTACTGCGGCTGCTTTGAGAAGCAAGTGACAGTCTTTGCAAGTGCAAACGAGGGAGGATGAGAACAGAAGCAGTGAGAGCTGCAGGCAAGAAGAGCAACGGTTTCTTCCCACCATTACTTCTGACATAGGGAAGGAGTTCCCATTTCTGCCAGTGCAACCCGAGGGTGGAACAGAAAGGTAAGGGATTCACAATCAATTTCCCTTAAAGCACAATGTCCAGGACTGTTGACCTTCCAGGAAAACCTTCCTTCCTGGGAACTTGGTTTCTGCACAGTAAACCACCCTGATTCAGCCTCATTTTCCAGTTCATACAAGACCCTCCATTCCCCAAATGTTTCTCCAGGGGGAAGCTGAGGGCTCATTAGCATGGCACTGGTCTCATGTTGGTCTTTACACTGCATCTAAGAGTGGCCCAGACTGTTGCCTCACAGCTTTGGAGGACGCAGGACTTACAAAGAGGGGATTTGTATGATATCCAAAGCAACTATTACCAGAGCAAGGTGAAATCTGTTGGCATGAGGCACAACAGCATTTGTCAGCAGCCTGCAGCAGTAGTGTTGGTGGTAGTAGTGGTGGTACTGGAGATTGAACCCAAAGGTGCTGTAACCACTAAGCCACATCCCAGTCCTTTTAATTTTTCATTTTGGGACAGGATCTCTCTCAGTTGCTTAGGGCCTGAGTTGCTGAGGCTGACCTTGAACTTGCAATTTCCCTGCCTCAGTTGAACTGGGCATACAGGCATGCACCACTGATCCGGCTGTTAACAGGCTTTGATAAAAACAGTGAGAAGGGACAGATGAAGGAACACCTTGTCAACCTGCTTATGAGATTATAGCTTGTCATTCACACCAATTTCCTTCCACAAATTACTTTCTAGAGTCTGATATTTTAAAATTAAATCATGTCTCTGAAATGCATTTTATGTTGATGATCTGAGCAGCTGACTTGAATTGATTTGTGATCTGGAAATGAACATCTTCAAGATTCAGATGTGCTTGGCATACCCTGCCTGGAAATTTCATTCCACACCTGGCGGAGTACTTAAGAAGGTCATCCAAACATGCTGAAGTGCTTCCTCAACATTTTCAAGATGCATCACTTTACACCAGAAAAATTAATTTATGGACATGAAGAAATCCAAGTATCTACTTAAAAAAATCTTGATTACCTGGGGTCATTGAAGACATTATTTTCAATTTGCCTGAGAAGTAAAACAGTTGAAAAGGACAAGAGAAACTCTGAAATAGCCAAGAAACTCCAGCCATCTTCTAAAGCTCTGCTCGAGAAATGGAGGCTGCTGGAATCATAAATGTAGACGGCATCTGCTTTAGTTTGTTTTCTGTTGCTATAACAAAATACCTGAGGATGGATACTTCAAAAGTAGTGAGGGTTGTTTGGCTCATATTTCTTGTTGCTGAAGGTCCAGATAGCATGCCAATACCATAAGAGTAAATATGAGTCTGACTCACCAGATAAATATTATTTCAAATGACACGGGATTTCTCTCCTATAAGCTGGGAATTAGGACAACTAGTGTTATCTATAGGAATTGCTTTCCTACATATATACAAGTCCCTTGGAATGCAGGTCTTGCAATGGCACAAAGCAAACCTTCCCTTATGAACCTCACTCCGTGTAACACATGCAGAGCAGAGCACTCTGAGAGGGTAAGTGCTTGTCCAGCTGGCCATCACAGGACAAAGTATTGTGAATGATGAAGACTCCAATTTTTGGTGAAGCACTGGAGGAGGCACCATGAGACAGAGGTCCTATTGTCCAGCCCATCACCCTGTCCCTCCCCCAGAAGCAATTTTCAACAAACCTTCTATCTCACACACCATTTCATCTCTAGGTGTCTTCTTTGGTCTCTTAGCAACCTACCCCATTGCCCTGGCACAGCTGGGTTGTGGGTAGACTACCAATCTTACAGCATATAGATCTTTGGGGGACAAACTATCCAAACCACAGCAGAATCTGTGAGGACAATTTCCTCATTTGCACACAGAGATGTTGTGAGTTTGAACTCTGAAGCTGACATTTATTATCAAAGACAGATTACTTGATCCCTGTGGATCTCTATTTGCTCATTTGTCCTTTGGTAAGATAACACAAAGTGCTTCTGTGAGGATATATGTAAAATATTTAACTATTGGCATTAACAAAATAAATATCAAGTATTTGAATTATAATGGTTATTACTGTTATGCTGTTATATAAGACTTCCTAAAGGAATGTGTTTCAGGTAATTGGGAGCCATATAAAGCCTGTCTTCAGTCAATGTGCTTATTCCAGGGCTGCCATCCTGATTCTGGTCCTATGTATTTTCCCATCTTCTGTGTACTCCAACGAATGAAAAAAAAAAAAGTCCAATATCCTGACTCTCAGGATCTAAACTTCGGCTAGAGCTTGTACCAATTTATTCACGTAGCACTTTTTACAGATGATGTTTTAGATTGGGCTATGTACATATTGCTAGGCAAACATTCTACAGGTAACAAAGATGAGTAGAGCTGGATCCAACTTTCGGGAGTTTGCAGTCTAGACAGGGTAGTAATAAACAAGGAATGGCATCCAGCAGTCCAAGGCAGAGTGTGCCCGTGCTGAGTGAGTGAAAGAAGCTTCTAGTTCAGTCCAGGCAGTCTCCAGTGCACTGTGCTGGCCTTCAAAGGGCTTGTGGAATTTGAATGGGTGAGTGTTGGGGTGAATTCAGCCCCAAGGGAAACAGTAGAAGATGCAACCTTCTGAAATTCAGTATAACACATTGGTGGGTTCGTCTTGTTTTTTTAAAAAATAAAAAATTTTGAATATACAGAATTTGTTTAAAAAAGAGAAGTACATGAACACACCAAATAGACCCAAATTTGACTAATTTGATTCATAGTTTTGCTCATCTGAATGGCCCCTTGTGTCCAGTGCCTGGTGCCTCTGCCCATTGCCTTCCCATGGTGAGTACTATTTTGAATTTGGCAAATAATTTTCTTCTTCATATATACAGGATATTTTTCCTTTATTCATGCATTCATATAAGAATACTGTTTTTTGTTTTTTAAAATAATGTACAATGTAGAGATTATCATAAGGCATATTTTATGTAAAATATTATTTTTACATTCTCTATTCTTAAAATATTTACTGACATATAAATCTGTTCTGTCATATTAACTAATAATTATTAATAAAACATCATTGAGATACAGTTTGAATACCATAAAATTCACCAGTTTTTGGACTATTGAAAGTAGATTCTTCTTCTTTATGGCTGAGTAGTATTCCATTGTGTATATATACCACAGCTTCTTTATCCATTCATCTGTTGAAGAGCATCTAGGTTGGTTCCAAAATCTAGCTATTGTGAATTAAGCTGCTATACCCATTGATGTTGTTGTGTTATTGTAGTATACTAATTTTAAGTTCTTTGGGTATAAACCAAGGAGTGGGATAACTGGGTCAAAAGATAGGTCCATTCCAAGTTTTCTGAGGAATCTCCACACTGCTTTCCAGAGTGGCTGTACCAATTTGCAACTCCACCAGCAATGTAAAAGTGTGCCTTTTGAGGGGATAGGGGGTGAGAGAAAAATGAAGGAACTTTAGATTACGAAGAGGAAAATGAGGGGGGGTATGAAAAATGGTGGAATGAGACAGATATCATTACCCTATGTACATGGATGATACATGAGTGGTATGATTACAACCATAGAAATGAAAATTTGTATCCCATTTGTGAACTATGAATCAAAATGAAGTCTTTAAAATTTTTTTTAAAAAATTTTAAAAAGTGGAGTATTCAACGGTCTTAGGATTTGTGCAATCAGAACTAATTTCATAACGTTCTTGCTACTTCGTAAGCAAGATCCTGTACACACTGGTAGTCATTCACCATTTCTCCTTCTCCTTTGCCCCAGGCAACCACTAATCTACTTTCTGTCCGTATGAGTCTTTCTCTTCTGGCCTTTCCCATCAATGGAATCAAACCATGTGGCCTACGTGGCTGTCACACTACATCGGAGTGTGATGTCTTGCAGGTTCATCAGTGTCATGGCATTTCTCACTGCATTTTTGTGGCCACACGCTATATTTCATTGTGTGGATATACTCCACTGTGTTTATTCAGTCTTCCTGGAACATTTGAGTTGTCTCCACTTCTTGCTTACTCCAATAATGTTGCCATGACTATTCAATACAAGTTTGGTTTGAACCAAAGAATGGGTGAATTATGTGGTCACTCTATGTTATACATTTTGGGGAAGTGTCAAACTTTTTTCCAAAACAGCTACAGCTTTTTAAAATCCTACTACCAATTTTGCTATGTATTTAGCATTTGGAATTATCTTTTTATTTTACTCATTCAAGTGGGTGTAAAGTGATAATCTCATGTGGTGTTGATTTGCAATTCCCTGATTACCAATGATGCTAAACATGCTTTTATATGCTTGTTGCCTGTTTGTATATTTTCTTTGGAGAGTGCCTATGTAAATCAATGCCTACTTTTCATTTGGGTTATACATATATGCTTTTATTTTTGATAATGGGTTACTTTTTTCAGTACTAGGATTTGAACCCAAGGGCACTGTCCCACTGAGCCCTATCCACAGTCTGCTTTTTATTTTTATTTTGAGATAAGGTCTCAGTAAGTTGTCCAGACTGGCCTTGAACTTGATTATTCTGCTTCTCAGCTTCAAGGTAACTGGGGTTCCAGGGTAAACCACTCACTTCACCAGGCAAGAAATCTTTATGTATTCTTACAAGTCCATTGATTTACAAATTCCTTTTCCATTCTAAGTATTGTCTTTTTACTTTTCTGGTAGTATCCTTTGATGCTCAAAATTTAAGTTAGATAAAGCCAAAATGATCTTTTATTATTATTATTATTATTATTATTATTATTTTACCACTTGTGTTTCTGATGCTCCATTTAAGAAGGCTTTCCCTAACTCAGAGTCATGAACATTTACTCCTGTTTTCTCTGTGAAATTTTATATTTGTGCACTTAGATCTGTGCTGCATGTTGAATGAACTTTTACACAAGGTATAAATTAAGTTCCTTGTGTGTGGATATCCAGTGCCCCACCATTGTTTGCTGAAAAGGTTATTCTTTCCTCATTCAGTTTTCTTGGCATTATTTTTGAAAATCAGTTCACTCTATGGGTTTCAATATATGAGTTTCTTTCTTGACTTTGAATGCTATTCTCATATATATATATATACATCTTCTAATTTATTGTAGCTTTGCAGTGAGTTTAAAATTGGGAAGTGTGACTCTTCTATTTTTTTCTTTTTCATGATTATTCGGGATATTTTGGGTCTTTTACATATGAATTTTTGTATTAAGTTTATCAATTTTCTCAACAACAAGCATAGTAACAAAAAAACCCAGCTGGGTATTTGATAGAGATGCATTGAGTCTATAGAGAAATTTAACAATGTGCTCATTGTTTACTTTGCTGTTAAGTCTTCTAATCCATGGACGTGGGATGTCTTTCCTTCATTGAGATTTTTTAAAATTTCTTTCGACAACATTTTACAGTTTTCTGTACACAAGAATTCAAATCTTGTCCTACTTTTGTTAAAGTATTACTAGCAATTTCATTTATTTTTGCTGCTATCACAAATAATATTCTTTTCTCAATTTTATTTTCAAGTGGTTTCTTGACAGTGTATAGATATGATTGCTTTATATATTGATATTGGTACCCTGTTTATTTAATTTATTACATTTGTGTCCTTGAAAATGGTTGTATAAATTTCATCTATTCTAATAATATTGTATTGATTGATGCTCAGATGTTGAACAGACTTGCATTCTTGGGAAAAATCCTACTTTGATGGAGTTAAATTCTCTTTATATGTTCACAATACACTTTCTAATATAATGTTGCAAACATTATGTCAATATTCATAAGATATGTTGAAATATAGCTTTTCTTTTTTTGTGATGTTTTTGCCTAGATTTAGTATTAGGGACACGGTCCTCATAAAATGAAAGTGAATTATTCCCTCATTGTCTTTGGAAGAGTTTGTGAAGAACTCTTACTAATTGTTCAAATGTTTGGTAGAACTTCCCAGAACTCATCTGTATTGATGCTGTTCTGTTTGGGAAGTTTTTCATGTTGGCGGTGGTAATGGAGTCCAGTGAGGCATATTCATATATGCATATAATATAATTTGATCAAATTCTCTCCCAAATACTTCTCCTTTCCTTCCCCTCCTCTCTCTCTTGATCTCCTTCCTCTACCTTAGTGGTCTGCCTTCTCCTTTTATGAGATTCATTTTTATTTTTTTTCTCCCTGGTTTCTACATATGAGAGAAAACATATGGCATTTGTCTTTCTGATTTCACTTAACATCATGCTTTCCAGCTCTATCCATTTTCTGGCAAATGACATAAATAATAAAACTCCATTATGGGATATATATATATATATATATATATATATATATATAT
>JAJEJO010000418.1:16235-78826 GCA_020662805.1 Glaucomys volans
ATATATATATATATATATATATATATATATATGCATATATATATAAATATTTTTTTTTTATCAACTCATCTGTTGACAGGCATCTAGGTGGATTCCTGAACTTTGCAATGGTGAATTGTCCTGAATTTTCCTGCAACAAAAACAGATATACATGTATCTCTAAAGCATGCTCTTTTATTATTTTTGGATAAATACTGAGGAGTGGTATAGCTGGATCATATGCTATTTCAACTTTTAGTTTATTAAAGAATGTCCAACTTTTAGTTTATTAAAGAAGTGCCTGTACTGATTTACATTCCCACCAACAGTATTTAAGAAGAGTTCTTTTTTCCTGGCATCCTCACCAGCATCAATTATTATTTGTATTCTTGATGATTGCCATAAGTGAGATGGAATCTCAGAGCAGTTTTAACTTGCATTTCTCTGATGGCTAAAGATATTGAAAATGTTTTCATATAATTTTCAGGTAGTTGTACCCCTTTTGAGAAGTGTCTGCTTAATTCAGTTGCCCTTCATTGATTTTTTGTGGGAGTGGGCTGGGTATTGAATTTTTTGAGTTCTTAATATAATCTAGTTATTAATCCTCTGTTGGAAGAGTAGCTGGTAAAATTTTCTCTCCCATTCTGTAGGCTCTCCCTTTATGCTGTTTATTCTTTCTTTTGCTGTGGAGAAGCTTTTTAATTTTATGTCATCCTATTTATTGAAGCAGGGTATTATTTCTGAGCTGTAGAAGTTCTATTCAGAGATTGACTTTTCAATCCATTCAGGAGAGTGTTGTCTAATATAGGCATATTTGTAAATTTTCTCAAATTTATTTTGCTATTGAATTCTAATTTTATTACATTGTGATTAGAGGATACACCTTGTATAATTTTCAATATTTTAAAATATAATGAAATTTGTTTTGTTATTGCTATATCTTGGACCGCAAATGTTCACCAAAAGCCTGTGTGTTGAAGACTTGGTCCCCAGTCTATGCTACTATTGGAAAATGGTGGAATGTTTAGGAATGATGAGTAGAAGGAAGTTAGGTCACTGGGGTCATGCCACTGAAGGAAATAGTGGAACTCTGGCCCTTTCCTGTTTCTTTCCTTGCTTCTTGGCCACTATGGGTAAATGGTTTTGCTCTCTATCATGGAACTCTTGCCTCACTATAGGGCCAAATGCAATGGCGCCAACTGAGCATCTCTGAAGCCGTCAGTGAAATAAATCTTTCCTTAAAAATTGATGGTCTCAGGTATAATGTCACAGTGGTGAAAAATTGATTAGCACAATTACCCTACATGTTTGGTCTTAGAGACTGAATTATGTGTGATTGAGAAAACGTGCATTCTGTTGCTGCCTAGTTATTCTAGCCAGTGTGTATGTTTGTATGTGTATTGGTATATGTACATATATAATATACAAATTATTATATATTCCACATAGTTATAATGGTTACATTTTCTTAATGTGTCAAACTTTCATTGCGATACAATGTCCCTATTTATCTCTAGTAAAATATTTTGTTTAAAGTCCATTTTGTCCATATTTAATACTTTATTGATAAGATAGGGTCTACACCTACCATATTTAAAATTTCAATTCCTTTATTGCTTCTCTTACTATATTTTAAGGTTATTTTCTTATTGATTATTCTAGTGATTACAACTACATCTTACTTTAAAATAATCTAGTTTGGATTAAACAAGTTTTATTTCAAAGTTATATAAAAACTACTCTGACATAGCTCCATTCCCTTGCTCCTCCTGTTTGCTATTATTTTTCTATAAATTATATCTTTATACATCGGAATTCTACCAATATCATTTGATAATTATTGTTTTATTCTATTTTCTTTTAAATTTGATGACTTATTCTAAAAGGCATTTGCAATTTCTTTACATTCACCCATGTTGGTACCTTCACTCTTGATCACTATTTCTTTTTGAGGGTTTTTTTTTTTTAACTTTTACTGTGATAGATTCATAATAATTGCAAAAATGTGTGAGCACAATGGTCACCACATTGTGGAGTGATCAAACCAGGGTAAGTAGCACACATCTATCATCTTAAATATTCATAATTTTTTTGTGCTGAGAATATTCAAAACCTGGTCTCTGAGTTTCTTTCTGAAGCCTTTTCAGTTTGAAGGACTCTAGTATTTATTGAAGGTTAGATCTGTTTGTGAGCATTTCTCTCCAATTTTGTTGGTCTGAAATTGTCTCAATTTGTCCTTCAATTTTGAAAGATAGTTTTTCTCTAGATGGAATTTTTGGCCAGTATGCATTTTCTTTCAGTACTTTGGCTATAAAATCCCATGGCCTTCAAAGTCAAAGGTTAATTCTTTTGAAGATCATTTACACATTATGAGAATCATTTCTTATTCTCCTGCAATTTTCAAGATTCTCTTTGGGTCGTAGTTTTGACAATTTGACTCAGCTCTGTGTGTGGAAATTTTGGACTGTTCTCCTTTGGAGTTTCTTGAGTTTCTTGCTCAAAGTAATTTTATATATATATACTTTCCAGGTCTCATTTCTCATATTCCTTCTCTCTGCTCTTCCTCTTCTCTCCTGGAATTGCCATTCAGCATGTCTGTATGCTTGATGCCATCCCACAGGTAGGTTGTCCTTTTTTTGGTTCCTTTTCTTCAAACTGGAAAGTCTCAGTTGACCTATCTTCATTTCCTCTGATTTTTTAAAAAAAATTTTGTCCTTCCTGGTCAAATACACTGTTTAATCCATTCAGTTACTATAGTTTTCAAATCCAGAATTTCTATTTTGTTTTTTTCTCCTTATTAATATTCTCTACTTGGTAAGTAAGATGTTGATCTCCTGCTTTTCTATCGAAGTCTAGACATGCTGCATTTTGGTGTTTGGGGTATATTTGTAGGACCTGGATTAAGCTCTTAGATTACAAAGCCTGTTGTCTGGTTCCCCAGGATGGCTTCTAGTGGATGTTTGTTCTTGTGTGTGGACTGTACATTCCTGCTCTGAGTGTCTTATAAAATAAATTTCTGTTAAAATGTGAATATCTACACACTGGAGAGCAGGCTGTGCCCTGCTCTGAGTTACTCCATGAGGTAACAACACCAGTTTTCAGGCTGGGCCTAAATCCAAGTTACTTCATTTTGTAAGGCAGTCCTTTGCCATAAACTGCTCCACTTTGTGATCAAGTGCTGAAGTGGAATGACTCTACACCTTGCTCGCAGAAGTGAACAGCCACCATCTGTTTGGCACAACCATAAGGCACAAACCGATAAATAAATCAGTTTTAAAAACAATGCCTGCCTGTGAGCTTATTGAATGAATCAGAAGCACGTGGATGCACAAGCATTTCAGACTCGTATTGGAAAAACAGGCCCAGGAGCTTATTGAACACAGCAGACCATCAGATGAAGCAAGTCCCTCACTTGAGATGCAAAAAAGGAGCTGCATCTTGAGAATGGACAGGGGGGCACCCTGCCTCCATCACCTGGTCACCAGTCACAAGCCTTGCTCAGGAAAATCACAGGGATGAACCTCCGAATCTCTGTCCCTGGGCTTTTAACAGAGTGTGCTGACACTCCAAGCTAGTACTCTGAAACTCTGAAACTGCTGTCCTTTGGACCTTTATCCTCTGTGGTTTGACGGCTCTGCACCAGGAACAAGTTCTGTGTCTGGTCTGCAATCTTATCTGACCACCTACAGTGACCCTTTGCAATCCTATCTACTTCCTGCCCTTGCTCATGGTTCAGCCTCTGGGAACCCTGCGGCTTCCTCAATCTTTTCTAGCCTTTCAGTAACCTGTACATATAATTGTGTGAAGTGTGATGTATGACTTGAGTGTTATAGACAATAGAAATTAAGATGGGAATAAAAGAACCTGTGGTTGCCTGGTTTATGCTACCAGGTGACCCACAGGGGTTCAATGAACTGCCACTGTGAAATTATTGTTATTCAGTATATTCCGACATTATGGAAAGACACAAGTGTGTTTGGTCTATGTTGATGACATAGCTTACTTACAACGTTAACTTCATAAATCAGATACCTTCTTCCCCCTGGACACTTTATTATTGTCCATGTTTGATGCTTTTTGTTGCTGAAGTCTTCTTTAGTATCTATATTGTTTAATATGCCTGGTAACTAAAGTGTCTGCCCACTTCTCTGTGATCAGATCATGACTGGAGAGAGATGCCCTTAACATCTTGGACCAATAAGTCTAACAGTGTTAGCCTGAGGCTCTGTGTGTGTTGAGACAGGACTTCCACCTTCCAGCAAAGCAGTTTCCAATCCTTCTCTAGCCTTAACTTCCTGCCATAAGAAGCTTCAGTCCATCTGCACAGTCCTCCACACTTACTGATTCACAGGCACACGGATTCTCAGGAAAGTTGGATATTATCAGGAACACACCTTTCCTAAGACTCCTATGGGCTCCTCCCTCCCTGGTTTTCTTTTTAAGTGTCCTGGTTAGGCTTTTGTTTTTCCCAACTGTTAATGTGCAATCTTAAATCCCCCGAGATATTTAGTAAGAGTCCTAGAGACTCAGCTGTTTTTATGGAAGAAATAAAGATGTACCTGGGAATGGAGACCTTTCAGGGAGAGGTCAAAACCTGTCAAATCCATGGGGATCAGGATTGAAGGTGAACTGCAGACCTGTCCAGCGCCCTGCAATGGCTGACATCATTGTGGCTGTGGTTGTGAAGTGTTATTTTAAGGCTCCAACAGAGCTGAAGAGAGGAGCGGTGGGGTTGGTTAAGTTTAATCACCAAAATGCTCAGAGTTCTTGCGTAACCCCAGCTCCTTTCCTTGGACAAATACTCTTTAATCGGGGCAAGCTTTTGGTTGATTTGCAGAATTATAGGAAAGGTGATCCTAAATTGGTGGGGGTCAGTGTTTTTGTTGCTTTTATATAGAAGCAGATTTTTGGGGTCCTCACTTTTCTATGGCAGCCCAGAAGTATTTCAACTACTACTAAGACTTTGCTCTGATACACAAAAGTAATTTCCATTTAGTTTTGATCGAGCACTTAAATTGTTCCCACTTGTTTTGTTATTGCAAATGTGCTGAGATAATAACCCTGTCAGAGCACATTCTTACTCCTTGAACACATCTAGCCTGTCTCTGCTCTGGACATTGATCCAGCTCCACCAAGGCCCTCCTTCTTTTGTACCCTTTATCCACTCCACCATCTGCCTTATGATCCAGACCAATGCTTTCCTCCTCTGGAAGCTCTCCTCAGGTTCTTCCCCACAGGTAACTTGTACCTTCTCATAACACTTGGCTTTGACATTCAGTGTAGAGTTTGTCCCATGCTGGTGCAACCATTTGTATGTTGACTGGTATAACACCTCCTCTCAGGTCTTTCAGAACAGAGATAATTTCCACATCATCCTTTATCCCGAGTCCTTAAATTGTTGACCTTTCCATGCTCTGTCATCCTTTGAATCAAGTTGCCCTTTCTGGAATCCGATCCGTATGTTTTAAGAATTCAATCTGGGCATTGGAGGCTTGGTGTATTTTGTCTACTTTGTGGACCATGTGATTCCAACTGGTCATTAAGGCTGAGAGCCTCAGTTCCCCAGCACTCCCTTCATCTGATCATAGCCTGCTGCAGCTGAGCCCAGGATTTCACTCCATTTCCTACCTCCATTTGAACATGCATTTTCTTTCCTGTACAATAATCTGATCTTTCTGTTCAGTGCCCAATCCCAGTCCTGCTCCCTCAGTTCTCGCCACCCTGCTGTCTGCACTGACTTCCCTCTGGAGGCTGAAACATCCTACAGCAAAGCTTCAGTTTAATGACACGCTGGGTGGAAGAGAAGTTCAACAGAACATTGGCAGATCACAGGCATAGAACGGCAGGACCCAGGGAAGAACATCAAACCTAGCTATGCAATATATCTGATCTTTCCAAGCTCTGGATCAGATGTGGAGAATCAAAGGATCCCTGGGCAACAATCCCCAGTAACAATTTTAGAAGTGCAGAGTGGTGGGGTGTCAGAGAGCTGGGATGTCCTAGAAAATTTGTCTAAAATAGGGCATGGAAAAATAAGAAAATAATGTAGTCATTAAGATGAGATACGGCAGGATCAATCAAGACATGGGCTACTCTCTGAGGGACTGTAATTCTGGCTTTATGCAAAGTCATCTACTTTACTGAGATGTGAGGTAGGAGCCCCAGTAGGTCTTAGTGTCCTGGATAAAATATTCTAGGTACAAGGAACTTGGAAGTTTTTCACAGTTGCATTAAGGATAAGTGCCATCTGACAAAATTGAGGAATCACCAGTAACTTCTACTATTAGGTGAAAAAAAATAATTCTGCAATTTCAAAAGCCCTTGAGTTTTGAGTGATAAGGGTTACTCATA
This sequence comes from Glaucomys volans, assembly GCA_020662805.1. Lineage (NCBI taxonomy): Eukaryota > Metazoa > Chordata > Mammalia > Rodentia > Sciuridae > Glaucomys > Glaucomys volans. The sequence goes on from JAJEJO010000418.1 coordinate 22,566, forward strand.
CCCTTTTTGATGTCTCCCAGCTCTAAAATAGTCAGCAGACAATGGCTTGTATTATATTCATTCTGCACTGTACAACATTCATTCATTTTTATATAAAATGTTGCTTGTCATAAAGAATGTAGGAGAGGAAGATATAGTCTGATGATTTGCTGTAGAGAGAGAAAAAAGACTTCAGGTATTCTCTGTGTGGGCACTTGGCAGTTTCAAATGCTTCATTGCATCTATTCATAATAGAGAGAACTGAGAATCTACCGAAGCAAAAGATGCTGGATTTTTGATGGTCTATTAGATCTCTTGATGTGGCATTTGTTTAAAATGCAGAAAATAGAATATAGTGTCAGTTTATTTTCTTCTTGCCATTCACTGCGATTTAGACGAAATGTTCATGTTTTGTTTTGTTTGTTTGTTTTTTGGCGTTGTCAGTGCTATATCAGGCCAGCCAGTCCACCTCTCTTTGGGGGCTGGTATGAGTGCACAGGTTAAAAAAAATATTTTGAAACAGAGAGGGATGGACAGACTTCTAGGGCAAAGATGTTTCCTCTAAGAATTTTATCTGGGAATAAATGAGAACATATGTGATCTTCAAAGTGATTGATCACCACTGTTGCTTACCATAATCTTTGGTCCTTTGCTTTCTGTCCTCGGAAATAGAAGGGGAGATGATGAGATAGTTGTAGGTCTTATTTTAAACTGCCCTAAGGAGAAAGGTGCTTTTTCTTTCTCTGATTGGCTCAAATATAAAGATTTGAAAAAAAATTAGCCTCTCTGAGGAAACTGATCATTTCTTCCTAAAAATATTTGAATATCTCTGAGAAGGCTGCAGCTTGATCAAATTCTATACATTCAGAGAATGAGCCTTGCCATCCAAGGAATGCCCCAGGTACCTGGGGTTTGTGCCATTAGGAACCACAGCTTTTCTTTTTGAAAGATGTTGAAAGGAGAGAAATGTGCTTTAAATATTCTATGTTATGGTTTGGAGGTGAGGTGGTCCCCAAAAGCTCACACGTAAGACATCTCTCTGCTTCCCGATCACCATGTGAGCTATTTTCCTCCTCCACACTCTTCCACCATGATGTTCAGCCTCACCTCAAGCCCCTAGGAATGGAGCCTGCCTTCTATGGACTAAGACCTCTGAAACCACGAGCCCTCAAATAAACATTTCCTACTCTACAATTGTTCTGATCAGATCTTTTAGTCACAGCAGCAAAAAAGCTGATGAAAACATTCTGGTTTAAGTATTTCTGAATATGTAAATATTTACTAAAGTTTATTTTGGCTCAAGGTTTCAGAGGTTGAGTCCATGGTCAGATGATTCCATAGCTCTGAGCTCAAGGTGAGGCAGAACATGATGGAAGAGGGGCATGACAGAGGAGAACCGTTCAGGAATAAGCAGAGAGAAAGCTGTTTACCAGGGATAGTATATAAACTCCAAAGGTATACCTCCTGTGACCTACTTCCTCCAGTCACTGTGTCTTCACTTTCTAAGTAGTTTCTTGAAACCTAGTCCCAAGGCTTCCATTCTGAGAGTGAATAAAAGGATTTTCAAGGTCAAAAACATTTGGGCAGTGCTTGGTTAACCAATCCAAAAAACCAAAAGGTTTACTTCTTGCAGGGGTGTTTTACACGCTAAAATCCAGTGTGAATCATCCACAGCCCACATAAAATGTGAACCTCATCTGGACATGAAACTCACTTTCTTCTTAGCAATTCAGTTTTGAGGGATCAGATGTTATAAAATATACTTAAAACATCATTATTGCAATCTTTCTTGTCTTTTGAAATAAAGTACATTTCATGTTCATCTTGGTGACCAATGTATTTTTGGTGAACTATTTAATTTTTAGTTGTAACATGGTAGATGACCTTAAATGCTGCTGAGGAATGTGGGGTAATTTGTTCTTATATTAAATGCCATGGAGTTGTGTGTGTGTGTGTGTGTGTGTGTGTGTGTGTACTTCCTTGTCCATTGATAAAAGTGAAATTCCATGGGGAGCTGTCCAGTGTTCACATCTCTCCGGTGTGGACACTGCTGTCCCTTTGGGGAGGCTGTCTGTGTGCATGCCTCTAGCAACGCCTTCACCATCTGTTACTTTTTGCTTCTTAATTGCCGTCATTAGGAAGTGAAAGAAAGTGCAATTTGAGGGACCAGGACAGGGCAAGGAAATGGACAAACAGAATCATGCAGACCTGACTTCAAAATCTGGCTGTGTCCTCTCCCATCACAGGGGCACACTGAGCCTCTGTTTCTCCATCTACACGACGAAAGTAGTGGCATCTCTGGAAGAAAGCTTCTTGTTCTCTTCCTGCCTGTCTACCTGTGTTCATCAGATTCTTCTCACTGTGACCAAAAGACATGACAAGAACAATATAAAAGGAGGACAGTTTACTTTGGCTCATGGTTTCAGAGGTTCAGTCCATGGTCTACTCACTCCATAGCTCTGGGCCCAACACAAGGCAGAACATCATGGTGGAAGGGCACAGAGGAGGAAAAACACCCCAGAACATGACAACCAGGAAGTAGAGAGGACCCTCCGCTCACCAGGGACAAAATATAAACCCCAAAGTCGCACCTCCAGTGATCTGCTTCCTCCAGCCACACCTACCTGCCTATAGCTATCACTCAGTTAATCCATGTCAGGAGATTAATCTACTGGTTAGGTTAAAGCCATCATCATCTCATCGTTTCATCTCTGAGCATTTCTGTGCTGTCTCACACGTGGTTTTTAGGGCGCACCTCATACCTGAACCATAGCACTAGCCCTCACTATTTCTTGCGCCACTGAAAAGATGGAGGAGTTTCTCATCACAGTACCGAAGGCTGCTGTGCTGATTATGCCCCTTTGTGATCAGAGAGGCAACCAACAGAGGGAGACTCCCGCAGCATGCACAGGCACAAGGGCTTGCAGAGTGGCCACCGGCTCCGTCTTCTCCTTCCTTCTTCTAACAGGAAGTCTCAGGAGAAAAACATTTTCCCCCTGGGGTGGGGACAAAGACCAGCTCTTCCCTTAGAGAGCCCATGTGAGCACTGGCACACCTAATAATGAGGTGGGGTTTTCGTCTCTTCCTGCTGTTTTTCCATGTGCCTTCCCTCTAGTCAACCTGGACTCTAAGCAGAGCAGCTCTAGGGGCTGGATGTCCACTCTGATTTGGTCATACTTCCATCAGATGTCACAAATACATCTAAACACACCTGGTTTACTCTATCTAACGCTAAGACAGGGAGGGGTAAATGAAGTGATTCTGCGCGGTTTTTTTCTTTTTGGAAAAACTATCCCTTTCATGATAACTACTTCTGAAGTAAGAACTAGTGAACCCAGAAAAAGTCTGATGATCCCTGCTACCAATATGGTGTATGGGATTGTGTGTCAAGTTTTTGGTTTGTTTGACCACAGATAAGGATCTGGTCAAGTTCCAGGTTAAACACCTAGATGGAAAGTGTTGACATATTTTACAGTTGATATTTGGTTGGTATCCAGGAAATGCTTAGTCAAATGTTAATGCATTTAGTATAATTAAAAAAGGAGAATACTTTCCTGTTAGGCATCTCATTTAATGTGCTGTCAGCAGTGACATATGGGCTCATGGAGAGGCTGCTCAGCTCTGAGATCACCACCATAAAAACACCTGGGATCACAAATGGCATTAGCACTTACTCTCAAATAGGGTTAATTGATTAGCTCATCAGCACACTGGATGCTGTCTTCTCCCTCTCCAGTCTATCTTGAAGAGGACTTAAATGGCAAGCTCTTTCTGCAGGAATGATGTCATCCCTGAGGATATAGGTAGAAAGAAAAATGCCACCACGACCGTGTGAGTTAGTCCCAGCTGTGCATTTGGTGAATAAAGGCAGGTGTGAAGGGAAAGTGTTCCTCCTTCCTCACCCAGGCTGTTCTGATGACGACTGGACTTAAAGTTTTAAAAGGAGGATACACAGCAAAGAGCTGAAGATGGGATATATGGCAGTACCTTTTATATTTCTTTGATATAACACTCTCTCTGTTAAACCTTTTTCTTGCTTTTTTTTGGTACTGGGGATTGAACCCAGGGCACTTGACCACTGAGCCACATCCCCAGCCCTATTTTGTACTTTATTTAGAGACAAGATTTCACTGAGTTGCTTAGGGCCTCACTAAGTTTGCTGAGGCTGGCTTTGAACTCGCTATCCTCCTGCCTCAGCCTCCCAAGTGCTGGGATTACAGGCGTGAGCTACTTTGCCCAGCTTTGTTATTGTTTTTTGAGGAAATAAATATTTCTTACAAGTGCTTGGAGCATTTTTGACTGCCCTTTCTCCATCCCACCTGCACCCCACACCCTTCCCAGAGCCTTGTAATCACTATTCCACTTTCAGTTTGACTTTTTCAGTTTCCACATGTGAGAGAATATGTGGTATTTGTCTTTTTGCGTCTGGCTGATTACACTTAACATAAAGTCCTCCAATTCCATCCAGTCTGCTAAAAATGACAGGATTTTATCTTTTATTTATGGCTGCATAGTACTCCATCATGTGTATGTGCCTTCTTTTCCTCATCTGTTGCCCTGTTGATGGGCACCTGGGCTGATTCCCCTATCTTAGCTATTGTGACTAGTGCCATAGTAGGTATGGGCATGCAGGTGTCTCTTTGCTGTGCCAACTTCACTTGCTTTGGATATATACCCAGGAATAGGATTCCTGGTTCATATAGAGGTCTATTTTTAGTTTTTTGAGGATCCTCCCTACTCTTCTCCATAGTGGCTATACTAATTTACATTCTCACCAGTCGTGGATAAAAGCTCCTTTTTTTCCACATCCTCATCAACATTTGCTAGTAAATCTAAATGTATATTCCAGAAAAAAATAAACCTAACAGCACTATGCGAGTAGAGCATTTTTAATTCTTGTCAGTTACCTATTTGGAGAGTTAAATTTGAATGTTTTCTTTAAGAGACAATCTTTTATGACCTCAATACTATTGATAAGTAATTTGAGATTAAATTATATGTATTTCATAAAAGAAAAGCAATGTTTTTTGAGAAGTATCTTCTGCTCTTCTATCTATAAAGCTCTATCACACATGACCTTGATCCCAAACTCAGTACAGCCTTGTGTAGAATGAGTTGTAGTCAGTGTGATTAGGTTCTCAGAGGGCGAGAAACCCACCCAGAGCCATCCATGTGTCCTGCGGCAGGAACCCGATGGAAGCTCTCAGAGGGAGGTCAGGCTCTGGGCGATTTCTGCCCTTCCCTTCCTAAGAGCATCAGGCAGAAACACTGTTCCAGGCATCAGGGTTTCATGCAGCAGGAGTGAGGGGAGGCATGGGCTTTCTTGTTTCCTTCATAGGAACTAAGACACTTCTCAAAGGCTCCAGCTCCCCCGCCTGGCTGGCATCACATGATCAAGCCGAAGCCGGTGCTGGGCAGGGAGAGGGTCATCAGCGCTGGCTGGGATTGGTCCATGGACTTCCCCAGGACCTACCAAGGCTCATGGAATTCTTGGGCAACCAATACCTGGGCAAAATGGCCCAGAGGCCTGTCTGAGGCTGTGGTATTTGAGGTGCAGTTTGAATGACTTGAAGGAGGCCATCCAGCAAGGAGAGAGGGATGTGCCTGCTGACACCAGGTACTTAGTAAGCACTCCGTGGGGGACAAGCACTGCGTTAAGCACTCTGCATCAACGTGTTCGGACTCACAGCAGCACTACGCGGAGGCAGTTCCATCACCATCTCCACCTCACAGATGAGAAGACTGAGGCACAGAGGTCAGGTGACCCATGGAAGGTTGTGGAGCTAACAAGAGCCGCACTCTGCTGGGAACCCTGGCTCCTGGGCTGGTCAGCCTGTCATCACTGTGACCAAAATATTCAACCTCAACAGCTCAGAGGAGGGAAGATTTATTGTGGCTCATGGTTTCCAGGGTTTCAGTCCATGGTCCATTAGATTCATTGCTTTGGACCGAGGTGAGGCAGCACCTCATGCAGAAGGACATGGCAGAGGAAAGCTGCTCAGCTCAGGGTGGCTGGGAAAGAGAGAGAGCATGCCCAGGGACAAGAAACCAAGAGACCAAGACCTTCCCGTGAACCACACAGAGGAGCCTAGCTGTGGAATGTGGTCCAGGCACCAGCAGCAAGGGCCTCAAACTCAACTTGGAACCTGTTAGAACCCTGTGGATTCCCGGGCCTGGCCTAGCCCCGTGGAATCAATGTGCAGCTAGCCAGACGACCGGCTTGAGACAGAGAGTTGAACATGCCCATCCTTAGGGGACCAGCTCTTCCCCCACTTTGTGGAATTTAGGAGTGAGTGTGGTGTCTTTCCCCCCTTTTTTAAATCTTAGTTCATTTTAGATATAAAAAAGGCGTGACCCCAAGACCCACATTTCCCTGCTCCTGTTTACATCAAGGCCCTCCACTCTAACGTCCTCCACGTTCATTCACCCCATTTTCTTCTCAACCCACTTCTAGACTTTTCCAGCCCCTCATCACTGAGGTGGCTCTCAGTGGGCGTAGTCCACACTGTGTCCGGCAGAGGCTTCTGGATCTTCTCTCCTTGCCCGCCTTTCCGACATCACCCTTTCCAATCACTACTTGCCACTCTCTTTCTTTATTGCCGTTTGTTCCCTCCAGCTAGTGGATTGTTGAGTGCTGTGCTCTCCTCTTGTCCGTGAGCCCCACTTGAGTGTCACCCTGCAATCCCACTCTTCCTTGTCCACCCTTGTTCCCACTGAACTCGTACTGCTCACAGACGCTTTGGAGGCACAAAATCCAAGTGTTTGCTGCCTCTCATCTGCAGTCTCGCTTTCTGTAAGCATAGGTAAAATTACTGTCTTCTAAGACCTACTATTGGAAGACAACCTCTTTATAACCCATTGAAATGGGCACCCAACCTCCCTATGGGGACACTCTGAAAGTCTGTGGTTACTAGGAAGGCTTGTCTTGTGCACTGGACATGGCCCCCATTCAGCCCTGGCCAGCTGCTGCCTGCAGGAGGGTGATTCCCTGGTCACAGTAAACTCCACCCCGCCTTCTGTAAGAAACTGCATTTCTGATTTTAAAGCAATGTCTCCAGAAGTCTATTGATGACTATCTCAGTGTTTTAAGCACCCCCTACGAGGCCTGCACATCTCCCATTTGCAGAGTGGCTTCAGTCTGTGGACTCTTTGTTTTGTAGCCTGAACTATGGAATGGTTTTATTGATAAGGAGAAGAAGCCTAAAGAAATAAATTGAGCAACATGTCAGGTGGGGATGAGGTCAGGGAGTCTGGGTAACTCAGAAGCGTCACCTGCATGTTGATCAGCTCAGGCTGCTATGACAAAGTGCTTACTAAAAAAGAGAAACTTCTTTCTCTCAGTCTTGGGAAGTTCAAGATCAGGGTGCCAGCCCAGTGGGCTTGTATGAGGGTCCTTTGGGTTGCAGGGGCTGTCTTCTCCTTGACCTTACATGTCCACACAAACAGTTAGTCCATTGCAATTAATTTCAGTGTTTTGCCCCTATACTGGGTTTGACTAAGCATTTTGGAGTGAGTGCACCTACAGTCTGAAACCACAATCTTTAAAAACAACTTTCTAAAGAACAGAAGCATTTTGTCTTCCTTAAGGACACTGTTTTCTGTGATCTGTGAAAAATCCAGAGAAATAAGAGGGTGGTAAAAAATAGCCAGAGGCCTTCACTTAGGCAGAGGTGGGGTCAGGATAGTCAGCAGGAAAAGCAAAACGCCTTACCTGGAGTTGAGGGAAGCTGCACACATATTTAATTCAGTCTGAGACCTACCCTCAGGCCACACATTCTGTGACCAGAATATGCTCAGAAAATTATCTTGAGAAATTTTAAAAAACACTTTTATAAAGGTCAAAATGCATTTTCTATTTCATTTATGTAATTGACAAGGGGAAAAGAGTTTCAATTCATTTCTGTTAAATAAACACTCCAGTCACTTCCAATGAACTAGACAGTGTTCACTGCTATAAAAATTTTGTGCATTAAATACTGTATAGATTTTTTAAGGCTGAATAATATTCTACTGTGGGAATATGCTTGTGTTATTTTCTTTATCCATTTATCTTTTAGTGGACACTGGGTTGTTTCCATATGTTGCTATTATCCTAAGTGCTACAAATAACATAGGACTGTGGGTACCTTTTTGAGATCTTAATTTCATTCTTTTGGATACATACCTAGAAGTGGGATTGCAGGACCATATGGCAGTTCTATTTTTAATTCCTTGAGGAATGACTACACTGTTTTCCGTGGCTGCTACACCATCTTATGTTCCCATCAACAGTGTAAAAGTGTTCCAATTTTCCATGTCCTCACCAACATTTGTTATCTCTTTTTATCTTTATTTTTCATAATAACCATCATAACAGGTGTAAACCTTGTAGAAATTATGCTAAGCAATTAAACCAATCACAGGACAAATACCACCTAGTTTCCATTTATTTGATATGTCTAAAATTGTCAAACTAATAGAAGCAAAAAATAGAACAACGGATTCTGGGATGGGACTGAGGGAATGGGTAGTTATTGCTCAATGGACATACAGTTTCAGTTATGCAAGATGGATAAGTTTAGGGATCTTCGCACAAAATAATGTCTATAGTTAATAATATTCCATGGTGCCCATTTATTTTTGTTAAGAGAACAGATTACATATTAAATGTTCTTTCCACAAGGATGAAAGAAAACACACAACTGGTCACAGGGAAACCTTCAGAGGTGAAGTATGTGTGTTACCTTGATCATGGTGATGGTTTTCTTGAGTGTCTGCATATGTCAAAACTCATCAAATCATAAGCATTAAACATATGCGGGTATTTTATATACTCTACCTCAATAAAACAGTTGAAAAGAGTGTGTAGTATTTGCCTCTAGTGAGAAAAATGTATTCTCTACCCCTCTTCTTCCATGAGGCCCTTCCCGAACACGCCAGTCACAGGGAACACTTCCTCCTCTTTGGAGGAGAGTCTGAGCAAATCATTGGCAATCAGGAAAGCCTTCCTTACAAGGTCAATGTATTGACTTATTTCATGTTTTTAATTACCTTGACCTGAGCTTTTGGAGTGAAGAACTGAGCCTCAAACTTCTCCTTTTCACCTTTAAGACCCAGCAAGAGACTGCATACCCAAGTTGTCTCAATTAACCGATGTAGGCCTTTCGTTCAGCTTTAAATATCGGTGCCAGCCAAGGACACCTGCTATTTGGACTTGCTGAGGAGAAGGAATAAATGGTCAATTGACTGAGTTTCATGTTTTCGTCACCATTCCTTCTCAGGCAGGAAGACACTCCACAGTTCTCCATGCATAGATCTATTTTTAGCCTGGCTGGCTGCAGAATTGCAAGCAGAAATTCCAACTAAATTTTATCCTTAAGGTGCAAACCACATGGAAAATGGCAGTTGATTGCACAGTCTTGGAATTTAGAGGAGTTACTGCTTTTCTTGAGGCTGTGAAATTGAAGAGAACTACGGTGATAGGTATCCTGTCTCATTCCAACTGTGAACACCAATAATGAACTCCACCAGTAGAGAGATCTGATCGGCTTTCAGAATCGATTGAGTCCAAGTTTCTCTCTAGGTGAGAATGGTGGGGTATGTCTTGGAGCTGACTAGAGTCCCCTGTCCACTCAGAAAAGGCAGAAGGAACAGTATAATGGAATGACGGACTGGAAGCTCAGTGTGCATTCTACTCACACTGGGTTTTAGCTGACGAAATACTATGAATTATTAAAGCTCTTAATTAATGCATTTAACACCTAAATGATGCAAATTAATCTGTTTAATCCCCTTTATACCCAAGGACAGAGAAACATTAAATGACTCAGAGTCTTAGAAGCTGAGAGCAACAGGCTCAACCAGAATCAACCTTACCTGGACCCTTTGCAGGGAACATGGTCTTCTGTCACAGAATCTACTTCAAACCACTCCTCCTCTACTGTGCTGGTCAGTGCCCTTCTGCTGGTCCTCCTGAGGAATGGATCAGAGCCTAGACGGGAGACCTAGAATCAGTGAGAAGGGAGGCTAGGCAACTTTTCAAGTGTACACAGAAAAGAAGGGCTCCAAAATCTTGGATGCCTTCAGCAAAATTGAATTTTACTTTTGCACCTATGAAAGGAGGGCACTGAGGCCCCTCGGTTGCTCTGAGAACCACATTATTACATAATATGTTCCTCCATTGGATTCTACCCTCTCAGCGACCCCATATCGTAGACCTCTTAACCTCACTTTATGGATAAGTAAGCATAGCTCAAAGGGTATTATAGTTTGGATCTGGAATGTCCTCCAAAATCTCATGTGCTCCAAGGTGAGGCTTTGGGGAATTGATTAGATCATGTGGGTCCTGACCTCATCAGTGGATTAATCCACTGTTGGAAGAATGGACTATAAGAGGTGGGCCCTTCTTGGAGGAAGGAGGTGACTGGGGTTGTGCCCTGGAGGGTTTCTCTCCAACCCTTTCCTCACTCTCTACTTCCCAGACTCCATGAGCTGAGCAGCTTTCCTCTGCCACATCTTTGTGCCGTGATGTCCTGCATCACCTCAGGCCCAAATGGAGCCACCCAGCCATGGACTGAATCCTCTGAAACTATGAACCAAAATAAATCTTTCCTCCTCTGAGTTGTTCTTGCCAGGCATTTTGGTCACAGTGATGAAAACCTGACTAACACAGAGAGGTTAAAAAGTAGCTGAAGCCATTGAGTCACAATATCGCCAAGTTATTCCTAATGATTCCAGAATCCATCTTCTCTACCTAACACTGACTGGCTTTCACACAGCAATCATAAACTATAGACTGGAGAAAGCACTTGGCCTCTCCGGATCTCTATGAGTGAAAGAGTTGGAATAGTTTCCTGGCAGATCTAAAGTGGCCACGGCTCTGGAGGGGAGTGTCTTTTTCATTTGGCCATCATTGGCCAACCCTGTCAAGAACTGTGGAATAGCTGAGATTTTTCCCTCTGGAAAGCCAACAATTTGTCCCATGTCATAGACATTGATAGTCAGCTTATGAGATTGTGAGTCAGAACAAGAAACTTTACCTCTCACAGAAGAGCAGGCAGCATGAGTTTCCTGTTAAGCATCATGCTAGCATCCCTTGGATCTGAAGGGCCCTGATATGAAGGGACCCACGTGGATGTGGTACACATGGTAGGTTTGTGTCACTGTTGGAGAACCCTCAGTATAGGAGACCCCCAGCTTATAAGGGTTTGTCAGAAAACACCCTCAAATTTTGTCTCAGAGGAGCCATATTTAGCTGACATGGAAGTAAATCTGCCTTCTGTCTTAGAGGAAGACACTACCACTGTCTTCCAAGGGTGTTTATGATACAGAGACCCTTGAAATAAGAATGTGGAGCAAAAGCTGATAAAGAGGTATAGAAACATCACCAAGAATCTTCTCTCCACAAATGGGGTACTGAAAGGAAGTTCTGTGGCCAGGTTTGAGCACAGCCCGCTCTCTGGTTAAGGTTAATGTCATTTGAGCTTCACTGAGACGTAATGACCCAGTGTCTTAGGCCTTTGTTAAAGGCGCTTTTCTTGAGAGACAGAACTGGTGACCTGTTTTGTAACAAGCATGGAATGACAAATACCAACAAAATGGAAAGGTTTCTTATTACCTTAAGATAATATCAACCAGAGACTAAGCATAAGAGATAATGGTTCTGGTTGTGGGGAATATAGATATATATAATTTTTCTTCCTTTGACCTGAGTCTGACAATGAAGCTCTATACTAATAAAGATAAGTTTTTTTTAAACATTTAATTTTTTTTAAAATTTTTTATTTTTACAGACTGCATTTTGATTCATTGTACACAAATGGGGTACAACCTTTCATCTCTATGGTTGTGCATGATGTAGATTCATACCATTCGTGTGATCATATGTGCACACAGAGTAATGATGTCTGTCTCATTCCACCATCTTTCATACCCCTGCCACCCTCTCCCTCTCATTTCCCTCTACATAATCTAAATTTCCTCCATTCTAAGACACAAGCTTTTGTTCAGTACACAGCCCGCACACATCCTTGGTGTTACTCACATTCTTCTTCTCTGGCTTGCCCTAAAGATTGCTACTCTTTGCATATGGTCACCTGCTTGCCCTGGTTTACCCATACAGTCTCTAAGTCCTGAGGCCAAGGGCCCACCTGCTTATTTTGCCTGCCTAGTGTCTCACGTTCTTCTGGGGCATTCCTGCTGCAGATGCTCTCCAGCACAGAGCATCTCTTAGCATCGTGTGACATACACATTCAGTCCTTATTCCACAGCTGGATTAGAAATGTTGGCAGCTCTGAAATAATCCCAGGCTAGAGGTTCCCTACTTTGCTGTGCATTATTTAGCCAGTGAAGCATCACCGAAGAGCTTAAAGTCATAGCCACTTTGTTGGCACCCCTGATAATCTACTGCAGCACATCAGGTTCCTCCAATGAACAAACTTCTCTCCCATTTTCTAAGCCATCAACTTCTAGACATTACACTTTTATGTTGACTCAAAGTCTTGTGTTTAAGCAGATGATTTAATAGTTTTTAATCACTCAAATGTTTGTAGTCAATGTTATTTTTTTCTGGGATCTTTAAGAGATTTAAGGATAGCAGAATATTTAATATGAAATAATGGGTCTCAGATGTTGTTCAAAGTCATGCACTGGTAGGTGAGGTTATAGTGGGGTACTTGCTTATTTTCTCTCAATTCATGTTGCTGGGGCTCATATCACTCCACCCCAGGATGTCTGACTCATTCAATCTTGCCTCCCAGTGAAGCCATGTAGGTGTCTCCATTTGTGGAATATTTTGGTCCAGATCCTTTACAGTGAGAAACATTGAGGACTTTCAACTTATGGCTGTTGCTAGGATAGTCAGTGACTCCTTTTTTAAAAGAGAGACATGAATTCCTCCCACTTTACATCTATCTCCACCCAGACCAGCATGGCTATTCCAAGCACTGTCATTTAATATGTCCTCACTCTGTGTGATAAACCTTACAGAAAGCATTGAGACACTGCAGCATAGAAATAGAGGCAGCCTCTGACTTTGAAGATTAGGCATCTGTAGGAAGAGGCATGAGGGTGTGCAATACATAACCGTGCATCATACATGCCACATTCACTGTTGGAAAAGAAAACTTTAGACCAATACCTTTGATGAGTATGGATGCAAAAATCCTTTCTCAGCTCATTCTTGAGAAGTGCTTCTCAACCTTAATCACCTGGGTTTCTGGCAGGTAACATGGATGATTCAAGGACCACACTAAGCAACAAGGATCTACAAAGTTCTACAAAGATAATAGTGTTTAAATACTCAGAGTTTCGATATAACTAGTTCTCTGGACAGAAAACATCCCAGCAAACAGCTTGGACAATAGGGGGAAGGTCCACATGTATGGTATTCATCAGGAGGAAGCTCTGGTGCTCAGCAATAGATTGAGGCTGAAGAACCCTAACCCAATCAGTATAGCTTGGGCCAGGATCACCCTAGGTAACAGAGGTAGCAACTGGATCACATCTGTGATGTTCAAGAGTCCATGTGACATGGGGAAATTGGGCAGAGAAGCACCAAAAATATCAAGAGTGCACTTGCACAACATGTCACAAACCTATTTCCTGAGCTCCACTTTCAGGTATTCTGGGTCAGTTCTGAGAGATTAGAATGTTTAACAAGATTTCCAGGTCATTCTGAGGAAGTGGTATACAGTGATGTTACTGTGAAATTGAAGTTACTGTAACAGGACAGGTGAGCATTGCTTAGGCACCAGGAGAGCTGGGGATGCTCAATGGACATTTTATTATTTTCTTTTGGTGCATTATAATTATAGATACTAAGGGTGTTCTTTATGCCATATTCATACATGCATATAACATAATTTGATTCAATACACATTTTAAATTAAATTGGGTAGCAGTGAACCATCTCAGACTTGCAGAGCTATTTATGGTGTTTTCCTATAAGTATCCCTTTAAACCCCTAGCATTTTAACCAAGGTTTTCCCTTGCTGGATAGAATTATATGTGGATGGGTAATAAAAAAAAAAACACAGTTCTTATCTATACCAGCTGTGCTCCTTTCCTGATTAACACATGCACACTTTCCCCTAAAAGCTCTCCCACTCTCTGCTCTATTCTCAAGAGAGTCTAGATCAATGTCTGAGATTCAGAATCTGCTAAGCAGCCCCTGCCAATGACTACCCTACAAACTGTGAGGTCACACCCAGTGTCCTAGCACATACATTGGTACCAACATTTTCCTATAGGAAACTATTCCCCACAGAATCCTCAAATGAAGCTGGTGGACTTTGCTGCATCCGTCCCATCCAGTTGTTCCAGCTCCTTTCAGCTGATTTTCCCAGCCATGCATGCCCTTCCTGGATGTTCTCTGTCTCCCACATCTCACAAACTTGCATAATTCCCTCTGGTTTCTTCCTCTGAGTACAGATGAACTTGTGATAGACAATGAATTTCAAAGAAGGAAGAAAGATTTCTGGGGAGATATGGAGAATTCCTTAAGCTTTTTATTGAGTTTTATATTAATAAAACTTGGATGCTAACCAACCCAAAATTTCCAAATGATTTCCTAAATTCAGTATGTCTTTAAATTCCATCCTTCTTTGTCCTAGAAAGCCTGTTCTGTCTTGTGTGCCTGGGAAGTAGTCACATTTACTGTCATCTCTTTTGAGAATCCTTGGCCACCACTCCTGGGTACAACAAGTGGCTTCTTGCTAGGCACTCCCCCACTGCCAAAGGATAACACTCTCATGACCGTACTGTGAAGCATTTCATTATCTGTTCACATGCCTGCATCGTCCTTGTATCATTTATATTTTTATTGAGATAGAATTAAATTATCATAAGATTTACAATATTACAATCCAGTGGCTTTTATTACAATCACAAGAGAGTACAAACACCATCACCATATAATTCCAGAGCATTTTCATTATCTCACATAGGAAATCATTATCTGTTATCAGTTGCTCTGCATTTCCTTAATTCCTGGAAAGCACTTACATACTTTCTACCTCTATGGACTTGTCATTTCTTTGCAGTTCATATGTGGAATCATAAAATATATGACATTTTGCATCCGAATTCTTTCATTTCATAATTTCAAGGCCCCTCAATGCTGTAGGAATATCAGCGTCTCACTCATTATGATTGAATAATATGTCATCTTGTATTTATTCATTCATCTATGTATAACTTACTTTGTTTAGCCATTTGTCAGTTGACAGACATTTGGTTGTTTCCACTTTTGGCTATTAAGAATGATGCTATAAACATTTGTGTACAAGTCTTTGTTTTGGCATATGATTTTGATTCTCTGGATACATTCCTAAAATGGAATTGCCAAGTCATATGGTAATTCAGTGTTTACATTTTTCAGGAACTGCCAAACTATTTTCCACCTATGCTACAAATTTTCCCTAAAAGTGTTGAGTTTCTATAAATCTGTGTCAACACTTACTCTTTTAGGTTTTATTATCATTTGTCATTGCTGTTGTTATTATTACAACAATCTTTCTATTATGTGTGAAATTCTGTCTCATGATGACTTTTATTGGCATTTTCCTGATGAGAAATGATACTGAGCATCTTTTCATGCACTTAATGATTTTTTTTGCAGGTGTTTCTACTTAAGTCCCTTGCTTGTGTTTCCATTGAATGATTTGTATTGTTATTGATGAGTTATAAGAGTTCTTTACATATTTTAGGCACACATCCTATTCTGTTGATTGTCTTTTCACTTTCTTCGCTTCAGGGATATCCCCCCTCATCACTGTATTTTTTTCAGACAGGGTCTCGCTGGTTGCTCAAGCAGATTCTGCCCCTGCCTCCCACCTACCTGGGTTACACATCTGTGCCACATGCACACTCACCATCACTTTTCAATACCATACTGTAAGTCCTAGCTAATGCAATAAGATAGGAAAAGGAAATAAATGGAATCAGATCAGAAAGAAAGAAATAAAACTGTCTTTATTCACAGATGACAAGACCATCTATGTACAAAATCTGAAAGAATCAACAGTAAAACTCCTTGAACTCAGAAGCAATTTTAGGAAGATTGCACAGTACATGGGTAATACAAAATAAATCAATTGCTTTCCTATATCTGCGATGAATAGGTGAAATTTGAAGTTAAAAATGCAATACCATTTACATTAGTACTCAAAATTGAAATCTTATGTGTAATTCTAAAAAAACTATGTACAAGATCTATTAAGAAAATGATAAAATTCTGATAGATGAAAGACATTTTAAAAATCTAAATAAATAAAGATATGTTACAGATTGATGTATAGGAAGACTCAATCCTGCTAAGATATCAGTTTTTTCCCAATTTGATATATGCATTTAATGCAGTCAATCAAAATAATAGATATTGACCACGTGATTATAAAGCTTATATGGAGAAATGAAAGATACAAAATAGCCAACGTGCCCCTGGGGGGGAAAAAAAAACAACGTTGTAGAATTGATATAACCTTGACTTTAAGACAGTATGGTATGGGAAAAGTAGAGATAAACAGATCAATGAAGTAGAACAGAAAGCCCAGAAATAACTACATCAATAGAGTCAACTGATCTTGACAAAGGAGTCCAGGTAATAGAATGGATCCAAGATAGTCTTCAACAAATGGTGCAGAAACAACATATGGACAAAGAAAGAAAGTATCTAGACATATTGTAGTATTTCCAAAAATTAAGTCAATGTGTGAACAGTCACCCACTAAAGAGGATTTATAGATGTAAAATGAGCATATAAAAACTTCATATTTCCACTTCATATTTCATCAGGGAAATGCAAGTTAAAACAACAATGCAACAAACACCAATACACACATATCAAAATGGTCAAAATCTAGAGCATCAACCACACCAAATGCTTGAAAGATGTGGAGGAGCACCAACTTCCATTTATTATGGGGGATGCAAAAAGGTATGCCCACTTTGGAAACCAATTTGATAGTTTCTTATAAAACTCAATATACCCTTACCATAATTCTGGTAACCTCCCTCATTGGTATTTACCCAAAGAAATTGGAAGCATATTTATATATGAAAAGCATTCATCATCAAATATAAAGCTAGGTGTGCGCTTTTGTAAATACCTTCCTGAGGTTGAGGAGGTTCCTTTCTAAATTCAATGAATGTGTTTATTTTTAAAGGTTATTAGATTTTATCTTTTTTTTCTGCATCAATTGAAATTATCATATTATGTTTTTCTTCATTGTATTAATATAAGGTATTTCATTAATTGATTTTCTTATTTTAAATCAATCTGAGTTCTTTTATGATGCAAAATTATTTTTATATTCTGGATTTTATTTGCTCATATTATGGGAATGATTTTTTTTATTTTTTGTATGCTCTTAAGGGATATTAGCCTAAAATTTTATTTTCATATGATGTCTTAGTCTGGTTTTGGTGTTAACCCCATAAAATTAGTTAGGATTAATTTCTGAGGAATTTCATGAGTTGGTGATATGGCTCATGGGTTAAGTGCTCCTAGGTTCAATCCTTGGTGCCAAATAAATAATTAAAAAAATATAAATTGTTTTTAAAAAAATTAAATATAAAATAAAAAATTGAAATGGTGAAAGAAGGCATCCCCGCCTTGTTCCAGTTTTTAGAGGGAATGCTTTCATTTTTCTCCATTTAGAATGATGGCCATGGGCTTAGCATAGATAGCCTTTACAATGTTGAGGTACGTTCTTACTCTCCCTGTCTTTTTTTAGCGTTTTGAGCATGAAGGAGTACTGTGTTTTATCAAACACTTTCTCCGCATCTATTGAAATAATCATGTGATTCTTAACTTTAAGTCTATTGATGTGATGAATTATGTTTATTGATTTCCAGGTGTTGAACCAACTTTGTATCCTTCAGATACATTCCACTTGATCACGGTGCACTATCTTTTTAATATGTTTTTGTATGCAATTTGCCAGAAATTTGTTAAGGATTTTTTAATCAATGTTTGTCGGGGATATTAGTCTAAAGTATTCTTTCCTTGATGTGTCTTGGTCTGGTTTTGGTATCAGAATAATACTTTCATAGAATGAGTTTGGAAGGGTTCTCTCCTTTTCTGTTTCATGGAATACTTTGAGAAGTCTTGGTATTAGTTCTTCTTTTAAGGTCTTGTAGAATTCTGCTGAGAATCCATCTGGTCCTGGGCTTTTCTTGGTTGATAGGCTTTTCATGGCTTCTTTTATTTTAGTGCTTGAAATTGATCTGTTTAAATTGTGTATGTCCTCTTGATTCAGTTTGGGAGGATCATATGTCTCTAAAAATTTCTCTAGGTCTTTGATATTTTCTATTTTGTTGGAGTATAGATTTTCAAAGTAATTTCTAATTATGTTATGTATTTCAATGGTGTCTGTTGCTTCTATTCAAAATCTTCCTTGAAACACTAGCCAGAGCAATCAGACAGACCAAAGAAATTAAAGAGATACAAATAGGAAAAGAAGAACTCAAGCTATCATTATTTGCCCATGACATGATTCTATATTTAGAGGATCCAAAAAACTCCACCAAAAAACTTCTAGAACTAATAAATGAATTCTGCAAAATAGCAGGATATAAAATCAATACATATAAATCTAATGCATTTCTATTTACAAGTGATGAATCCTCTGAAAGACAAGTTAGGAAAACCACTCCATTCACAATAGCCTCAAGAAAAAAAGAAATATTTTGGAATTAATCTAACAAAAGAGGTGAAAGACCTCTACAATGAAAACTACAGAACACTAAAGAAAGAAATTAAATAAAACCTTAGAAGATGGAAAGATCTTCCATGTTCTTGGATAGACAGAATTAATATTGTCAAAATGGTCATATTACCAAAGACACTATACAGATTCAACAAAATTCCAATTAAAATCCCAATGACATTCCTCATAGAAATAGAGAGAGCAATCATGAAATTCATCTGGAAGAATAAGAGACCTTGAATATCCAAAGCAATCCTGAGCAGAAAGAGTGAAGCAGGAGGTATCTTAATACTAGACCTTAAACTATACCACAAAGCAATAGTAACAAAAACAGCATGGTACTGGCACCAAAATAGGCAGGTAGATCAATGGTACAGAATAGAGGACACAGAGACAAACCCACATAAATATAGTTATCTCATACTAGACAAGGGTGCCAAAAACAGACAATGGAGAAAAGATAGCCTCTTCAACAAATGGTGCTGGGAAAACTGGAAATCCATATGTAGTAAAATGAAATTAAACCTCTATCTCTCACCCTGCACAAAACTCAACTCAAAATGGATCAAGGACCTAGGAATTAGAGCAGAGACCCTGCACCGACCAGAAGAAAAAGTAGGCCCGAATCTTCATCATGTTGTCTTAGGAACAGATTTCCTTAACATGACTCCTAAAGCACAAAAAATAAAAGCAAGGATCAATAAATGGGATGGATTCAAACTAAAAAGCTTTTTCTCAGCAAAGGATACAATCAATAGTATGAAAAGAGAGCCCACAGAGTGGGAGAAAATCTTTTCCTCACACACTTCAGATAGAGCACTAACCTCCAAAATTTATACAGAATTTACAAAACTTCACACCAAAAATACAAAGAACCCTATCAATAAATAGGCCAAGGAACAGGACAGACAATTTATAGATGAAGATATACAGGTGATTAACAAATACATAAAAAAGTGTTCAACATCTCTAGTAATTAGAGAAATGCAAATTAAAACAACTCTAAAATTTCTTCTTAGTCCAATTAGAATAGCTATTATCAAGAACACAAGCAAAATAGGTGCTGGCATGGATGTGGGGAAAAAGGCACACTCATACATTGCTGGTGGAGTTGCAAATTGGTGCAGCCACTCTGGAAAGCAGTATGGAGATTCCTTAGAAACCTTGGAATGGACCCACCTTTTGACACAGTTATCCCACTCCTTGGTTTATACCCAAAGGATTTAAAATCAGCATACTACAGTAACACAGCCACAACAATGTTTATAGCTGCTCAATTCACAATAGCTAAACTATGGAACCAACCTAGGTGCCCTTCAACAGATGAATGGATAAAGAAACCATAGTATATAGACACAATGGAATGTTATTCAGTCATAAAGAAGAATAAAATTATGGCATTTGCAGGTAGATGTATGGAATTGGAGAATGTCATGCTAAGTGAAATAAGTCAATTCCAAAAACCAAAGGCCAAATGTTTTCCCTGATAAGTGGATGATGATACATAACAGCGGTGGGGAGGTGAGGGTTAAGAGAAGAATGGAAGTACTTGGATTATGTAGAGGGAAATAAGAGGAGGGAGAGGGTAGGGATATGAAACATGGTGGAATGAGACAGACATCATTACCCTATGAACATGTATGATTACTCAAATGGTGTGAATTTACATCATGTACAACCATAGAAACAAAAAAGGTGAACCCCATTTGTGTACAATGAATCAAAATGCAGTCTGTAAAAATAAAAAAATATAGTAAAATAAAAAATAAAAAATTGAAAATATCCAGTCATAAAGTTTGGTTCTAAAACGTTTTCAGTGGGAAGATTGTTAGTTAACCAATAATCAAGTTACCTGCCTTATTTCCACTTATGTTATATGTTTTTCTTGAGTTTGTTTTAATAGTTTGTGATTTTGTAGAAATTTTCCCATTTCATCTAGTTTATCTCACTTATTGGCACACAATTACCCATAATATTTCTTTATAATCTTTTATTATTTCTATAAGGTTCATAATAATATTTCACTTTTGTTCTTGAGTTTAGCTATTGAATATTTTCTCTTTTTTTCTTTGTCTGTCTAGCAAAAAGTTTATCAATTTTGTTGATCCTTATAATGAATATGTTTTAGTTCTGTATATTTTCTCTTTTTTACAATTCACCATTTTATTAGTTTCCAATCTAATTTTATTCTTCATTATTTCTTTCTTTCTGCTTCTTTTGTGTTTAGTTTGTTTCTGTATGTGTGCTTGAGTTACTGCTTAGTGACATTTCCTTTCAGCTTCAAGGACTGTCTTTAGTATATCTTGTAGGACAGGTCTGGCTAATCCTCTCACTTGATTTCTTTGTCTTAATTTATCTTTCCTTTTGATGGAAGGTTTTTCTGGATAAAGAATTCTTGGATGGTAGGTGTTTTTTGTTTGTGTTCTTTCTCTCTCTCTCTCCCTCTTTCTTTCTCTGTGTGTATGATTCTTAAAGCTGGGTACTGTTTTCCCCAAGTTTTCTGTCTTTTGCGGGGGATGCCAGGGATTGAAATCAGAGGCACTCAACCACTGAGCCACATCCCCAGCCCTATTTTGTATTTTATTTAGAGACAGGGTCTCACTGTGTTGCTCAACACCTCACTTTTGCTGAGGCTGGCTTTGAACTTGGAATCCTCCTGCCTCAGCCTCCAGAGCCTCTGGGATTACAGGTGTGCACCACCATACCCAGCCTCTCCAAGGTTTCTCAATGGGCAGCCAACTACTAATCTTATTGAGGATTGATGGTAGATTATGATCCATGGTACTTCTTTCTTACTCCACTCAACATTCACTGTTCTTTAACAGTTTGGTTAGGATATGTCTAGGTGTGAATCTCTTTGTGTTCATCCACTTGGAGTTGGTTAACTTTTTTGGAAGTATATATTAAAGGTGTCATTTTTAAACAATGGGTGAAGCTGTTGGCCATTATTTCCTCAAACATTTTTTTCTGTTGCCCCATTTCTTTCCTTTCATTTTGTAATTCTTACTGTGTGTACACTGGAGTACTTTAATGTGTTGGATAGGTCTGAGATTCTCTTCATTTTACTTCATTCATTTTTTTTTTTCTGCTCCTCGTAGGGGATAATCTCAATTGACATTTTATCTGTTTTCCAATTCTTTTGCTATCTTAAATCTAATATTGAGCATCTCTAATTTTTTTATTCCATTTATTGTACTTTTCGTTTCCAGAATTTCTATTTGCTTGTCTTTATTGTATTCTAGTTGTTGAGCCTTCTTTCTCTACTTTCCTTTAGTTCTTTAGACAGTGTCCTTTAGATCTTTGATCATTTGTTAAAAATAGTCATTTGTAATCTCTATCTTTACTTAAAGTCTGAGACTTCTCAAGAACTGATTCTATTGACTGTTTTCTTTCCAGAATACAAACATTTTTTTCATATTTCCTTGAATGTTTTGTATTCTTTGTTCAAAATAGGTTAGTTAAAACATCTGATGTGACAACTTTGGAAATTAGATGCTCCTTTTTGGTTTCTGCTATTTGTTGTAGTTTTTTGCTGTAATGACTTTTACAGACTAATTCTATAAATTCTATGTCCCTTGACGTATGTGGTCACTGAAAGCTCTTCATTTCAGTTGTCTTAGTATTCCATTAATGATTTGGACAGAGGTTTCACTAAATACTTAGAAGCAATCAGTCTCTTAGTCTCTGCTAAAGGACTGTGTGTGTGGGTCATAATATACCTCCTACACTTAACCAGGAGGTTGGCAGTTCCTTTTTGGTGTCTACTTCTTGCTTCTATAGAGGCTTGACATCAGCCAGTGGTGGTAGTTTAGGATCTTCTCTGATCTTTCCTGCTTATGTTCCCAGACATAGACATGAGCATAGATTCCCAAAAGCATGTAGGAGATTTTTGAGGCCCTATGGGCATCTTTTACTTAAGTTTCTCCTTTTAAACTTTTTAAGTAGTCTATTGATTTGCCTCATCCAACATCCACCACCTCAGACAGCCATGAAATAAGAATAGTTGTCTCTAATTGTTATTGCCAAATGCCCCAGAGTGAAGGCTTTCTGCATAGTGCAAGCTCTAAGCCAGGTTAAATATAGACAACCATGCAGATTGGGGTTTCTAAGAAAACACTATACAGGACATATCATGACATCATTTTGGAAATGAGACACTGAAAGCAGTGAGACTCCTTTCTGTTCCCTCCAGTGATTTTCAGGGTAAACTTGGAATGGGAGTTCTCATTTTTCCAAGGCTCCTATGGAGCTAGAGTGTGGACAAGTGAAAATACTACAAAGCTGCTTCTCCTGATTTTTAGATGATTTTCTGGAATAATGTTCCTTGAATTGCTACATGTCACTGGTTAATTTTCAGAGTTTCGATAGAAGTTGATAATAACTTTGCACCCATTTAAAAACCTGCTTTTGGAGGAATGAACATTCTGAGGTCTCACTAGTATTTGGTAGCATTTTTGCTAGTATCACATCTTCCATTAGATTTTCAACTTCTTAATAGAAAGAGACTTGTCCGAGTCATTGATGTTCTCCTAGTGACATTTAATAGAGCTTAATACATGCAGGATGTGCAATGTATTGGGGATTGTGCAATGTATTGAGTTAAAAAGAGAAAGGGGGAAAGGAAGTAGTCAAAAAGGCAAGTAGGTATCACCTGTATATCATTGTATTCTCTTCAAAGAATGGGAACATATTTCCTACATTAAAATAGAAAACAATGGCTTGGGGGATTTTAAAAGAATTTTTAAGCATCAGAGAGCTTATTGAAGCTATTATAATATTGAAGCTATATTTTACCAAAAGAAATTAAATACTTTTAGAAATGCCTTTTGAAAAATAGTAAGTGGGACACCACTCCCCACACCTGAGCAAAAAAGGAAATGCCACTGGTGGGTTCTCTCCTCCACCCTCTCTTTCATGCCCAAAAGGCCTGGAATTTGGTGCCTGGATTATTTTCTTCATAGCAGCTTATAGTTAAAATACACAGCCCTGAAGGATTTTTTTCCCTCCATTTTCTGTCTGTAATAAGTTATTTACTTAGGGAAAAAAATCCCAGAATCAAGTTTACTGAGTAAAACTGGATATGGATTTTTTTATGGCTTTTGACATTGATTTTCAATGCCTAACACTATGAGCATGCACATGGTGTGTTCCAGTCCTATGACATTCTTCCCTATGTTGAACAATAAAACCTCAGTTCCTTTTCCTCTATCTTATTCACTGTGCTACATCATTAACTACTAAAATACTTTATTTTGCTTGATAATTTAATGTGTGTGCAAATAACAGGATGGAATAGAAAAGGTGCCAGAGAAAACTAAACTCCAAATGATTACTTTAGAGAACAATTTTGAGTCCCCAGTTAAAAATAAGTAAGAAAAAAAATCTCATAAAGAGTGTCTTATTTTTCAATTCTCTCCACCAAGGTAGGTCTGTACAAACTGTACACAGATTCAAATTTAGTTACTCCAGCTCTTTGGCTCCCAGTAGGGAATTGACTAAATGTTATCAAGCATTATTCTATATTGCATTGTGGGAGTTTCAGCATTTATCTACAATGGAGGAGGAAGTTAGTGTTTGATAGGATTTAAAGATAGGCACAAATTGTTCTGCAACTGTCAAGCAGTTCTTGAGATCAGTCCTGTGCAGCCCGATAATTAGCTTATCACCAAACTGTTGAGATTCATGATGGATTTACCAGGTCCCTCTTTTCTCCAAGTTCCACTAAGGTTGGCTGATTATACTTCTAAAGTTGGAATCAATTCTAGTATTCCCCAATTATAGTTCTCTCCAATTCTGATATTGTATAATTCCCAAGAAATACCACTTGAAAATTAAATGTAAGATTAAAGTACAGCTACTCCCTAAGAGAGAGAACTAGAGTTCACTTATTTTATGGTTGTTTCAAAAAAATGTGATGCATAGACTCTGTCCAGTTTTCAATCAAGTATTTGAAAAATTCTTCTCACTACTTACTCTGCTCCATGCTTGATATAACCTGCATCATCTCTGAGATTACTAATTGCATCCTCATGGCGATGTCTATCCTTACCTTTGTTACCTTTAGGTCTTCTCCAATAGCCTGGGTGATGCTTTTAAATGGTAAAGTAGATAGTGTGTCTGCTTTGATTACTCTCATTGAGTATCTTCCCTTTACCATCAAATGAAGCACAGTGGTCCTGCTTGATGTGACC
The DNA here is from genome assembly GCA_020662805.1 of Glaucomys volans. Classification (NCBI taxonomy): domain Eukaryota; kingdom Metazoa; phylum Chordata; class Mammalia; order Rodentia; family Sciuridae; genus Glaucomys; species Glaucomys volans. Next base: position 47,425 of record JAJEJO010000418.1, read on the forward strand.
CATATTTCCCTCTTTCTTCACATTGGTCTTTTGCTATTAAACTTCAGACTTTCTGGATTGGTTTCTCCCCATCAAGCCCTACAAGCCCTCTGTCCTCTAAAGGCCTGTGCATTTGGTGTGGTAGCTGGAACATTCTTCCTCAAGCTCTCTGCGTGTCCCTTCTTCTCCCCATCATTCAGTGAACTCAGATGTCTTCTTCTCAGAGGGGACTTGCCCAATTCTACCTAATGCAGAAATTTCTGACCCCTCTACAGAAGCCATGAACAACCACATGACCCTGTGTGTGTATGTTTTCTCTTTCTTTTCTTTCCTCACTTCTAGGGAGAAGACACTTTTGGAGCTCGGAGTTCTATCCGTAGTGTTTAGACAACACCTTGACATAGAAGGCGACTACAATGATGGATTTACTGACTGGCTCACTTTCACCTGACCTGAATTTTTCTCACCTGAAAATGAGTCTCATAAGATGTATCACATGACAACATTGTGCAGTTGGCAGGAATCCAAAGTGTGGATTACTGAGCTTCAAATGGTCTCAGGTTCCACACTCCACATTCTCTCCTGGACGCACTCCAATCACGTGTCCAACCTCTGGGCTGAAAATGCTTTGGAGGAGTTGCCAATGGTTTCCATGGAGAAAATCCAATGCTTCTCTTCCTTCCACAGAGTAAAATTCTCTTTTCCTTGCACCATCTGGTAGAGTGAAACTCTCTTTCTTCTTTCATTTTCAGAAGAAAGCCCTTGACTGCATATTCTCCCTTTTATTTTCTTCAGCTTCTCAGAAAGGTCCTTACAGATTTCCTTTTCTGACTCTGCTCAACTTCTAAATGTTTCGGGGCCCCAATAATGAGAAATGTGTCCCGGATGCTTTTCTTTTTCTGTACAGTCACCCTCAATAGTCTCATCTAATCTCACATCTTTGAATGCCTTAACTCACATTCTCAGCTCTCCCTTTGACTCTCCACTGAGGTATGAACTTGCCTGATGAATGGCCGCTACTTAGTATTTGCACTTGGGTTTCTAAACTGCATATCAAACCTGATGTGCCTAAAACTAACTTTGATTTGATCCCCCAAAGCAGTTCTTTGCAGAACTGTCTTTATCTCAATAAATTCTGCCACTTCTACCTGTTGCTCCACCTGACTTACCTCTTGTACTTTCCTCTCTTTCCCCACCTCTCTCTCATTGCCCTCTGTAGAGTGCAGTGCCTACCATTTCCTAAGGACCCTCTGTCCTTCCATCTGGAAACCTCTCACTTTTGCACTACTGGCCTCTATTTATCCATTACATGAACGTTTGTCTTTGGGGAAAACCATGCTTGCTGTCACCACCATCGACCAACGTCATCAGTCTCCTGGACATTCTCTTCTCATCTCAGTGGGTTCAATGTTCTTTATAGTAATTCTGTGGTATTTATCACTCCTTGGCATTATATTGTGTATTTGTTGCTTATTTATTTTAATCACATACCAGAATTTAAGTCCCAGGGGAACAGTTTCAAGTTCCACTGTATTTTTACCAACTTATAGTAAAAGATTAGTAGAAGATCAATAATGATCTGATTTAGTGAATATTACATAATAAGCAAATTAAATTCCCTGCTTCTTTCCCAAATTTCAAAATAAAATTTTAAATTCTAACTGAACCTTTTCCCTAAGATATTAATCTTCACAACTACAAGAATCGGACTTGTCATCATAATCCTTCACTCGTGACTTGAAACTTTTCCTTGATAGCTGAATGGTAAAGGCCACCTACTCTGTTCTTTCTAGAAAGAAGCCCAAGAGCATATTTCTTATGTTGCCCACATCCCATTATCCACAGTCCTTGGAACTTCTATCTGGGACCCACTCTAGGTGCCAGAAAAATCCAAACTGCAAAGTCTAACAAGCCTATTAGGGTCACTTGATTCCACGTGGATGAATTCCCAACTCCCTACCATTATGTTCATTCATTCATTCACTCACTTGGTAAATAATGCTCACTATTCTAGAATGGTAAGTGCTAGGATAGAAAAAGAAAGTGAAAGAAAAATAAAGTCTCTACCCTTCAAAATATAAGTTTATCAAAACATTTTACTAAGAATAAAAAGACCACAGATCATGGGATCATGGGGGTATGTCATAGGTAAAGTGGTCAATAAAGGCTGCTCTGTAAAGGTGGCATTTGAACAGACACTGAATGAAATGAACTAGAAGCATGTAAATATCTTGTTTCTGAAAACAAAAATTCTGGGGTGGAAATGTACTTGGTGTGTTCGAGGAGCCAGAAGCCAGCAGAGTGGAGGTCCCACGGTGAGGATGAAGTCCTCCCATCTTCTCAGCCTCTCAGGTTAAAGATTGCTCTTCAACTCCAGCCAAACTTCTGCCACTGGCCATTTTCCAAATGCATCCATTGCTCACGTGGTCCCAGGTCTTTACAGATGCTGTTCCCTCGGCCTGGAAGGTCCTCTCCTCCCTGCTGTGTCACTCAACTCCCATCCAGCCTTTCAGTGTGAAATAAATAATTCATTTCAGAAACAGCTCCTCACACTCCTCCAAGCAGAGTCAGACACCATTTGTCTGCATTCCCACTTCTGTCCTCCCCCTGTCCTAGTACTTAGAACACCCTTCTAGCTGTCTGTTTACTTTAGCTTTCCCTCACTAGTTCTGTGAGCTGTTGGATGTTTGAAATATGTCTTTTTCATGGAAGAGAAGAAGGAAGAAAGATAGGAAAGGAGAAAGAAGGCAGTCTTAAGAAAATTTTATAACCTAATATTTTGTTGCCGATTAATGTCTTTGGGCTGGAAGACTTTTAATGCCTTTGATTGTTTCAAGAAAATTAATGTAGAGAATTCCAGTATGCACATGGAAATCATATGAGCATCATTCCTCTTCACAAAACAAAAATCCATGCATGAATATTGCAAAAACCTGCAACCACAAGTTGCAGTGTGAACTTCAAACTTGCACTTGCACATCATCTTGGAAGGGCCAGCTTTGTTACCATAGTAAGTGAATCTCTATTAGAAACCCAAAATTGATGTGGAGGAGAGAAGTGCAGAAGCAATATGGAGGACTCAGACTGACCATTGGGGAAGAGACTGGATCAGGCACCCATGGGCAGGCACATTCCTGGTTCTGCTTAATGAAGTCACGATTGTGTTTCAGGTGGGGTTCCTGAAAAACCTCAAGAGGAATTTAGGAAATTCAAGATCTTTACCTAACTTCTTTTTCCTTTGGAACCTTGTTTGGAGGTACTTGAATTAATTATACTTCTGGATGTAGACTAAAAACTACTTTGTAGAAAGACCTACACTTGTTTTTTTTGTTTTGTTTTGTTTTGTTTTTTTTTGACCTGGGTTCTCATTTTTATTTCCAAAGACCTCCACTAATCTGTCTGGTATGATTTTTTTTCAAATAGTTTTTAAATTGTTACTTTGCATAAATGATGCTATTCTATTGATTTCATGCCATTATTTATTTTTATTCAACAATTTAGTTCTAAAACTAACTCATCTTGCTATACATTGATTTTATTTATCTAATTTCCTAATAATTGATTTCTAAAACTAAACTTAAAACTTCAGTGTTAAAAACACTGTTCAAATTATGTCCTTCTACCTGTTTCCTTGGGGAATGGGAAGGAAAATAAAGTCCTGCAAACCCGAAAGAAAGGCATGTGCCCAACCATGTTGTTGCCCTTGCCTTGTTCAGCATCATCTTCTCTTGAAGAAACTGCAGTTTAGCAACTTGACAGAAGAGGGCGAGCTTGAACAAAGATCCCTCCCTACATGTCGCCCCAGACCAGGAAAACATCCAACTCTATGTAGAAGCTGCCATGAAAGAAAAACAGATGTCCAAATATCCAGATCAAACAGTTCAGCTAGGAAAACTTCTCACCACTATCAACTAAAACATAGTACTCCAAATTTAAACTAAGAATCCATAAACAAGAGTACTTACATTACACCTCAAAAATCAGAAGTGCAACACCTAAGAACAGAAAACAAGAACATCAACAAGAAGACAGGATGCTAGGCAGCAGGTGTTGGTCAAGCTCATGAAAGACAATGAAGAAAAAGGCAACACCTTCTCAGGAACGAAGAACAACCATAGGGCTGCCCTGGGACAGCAGATTCAAACACAGTCTAGCAGGGATAATTGAAGAAAGACAGAAAAACAAGAGAATGAAGAGGAGAAAAAGATGCGAACATGATCAAAGAAAAAGTAGTTGAAATAGAAGACAGGGACAGAAAGCACAATGGGAGTCCCCGAACAATACTTTGGAACAGAACTAATACTTAAAACTATAATCTAGGAAACCTTTCAATAGAAGAACATGTGCCATCTTGGTGGCGCACATAGTAACTTGGGAGGTCAAGGCGGTTGGATTGCAAGTTCAAAGCCAGCCTCAGCAATTTAGTGAGGCCCTAAGCAACTTAGCAAGACCCTGACTTAAAATAAAAAATAAAAAGGACTGGGATTGTGGCTCAGTGGTTCAATTCCCAGTATCAATATTAATTATAGAACCAAGAACTATAAAAGGTTGTGAGACTTTGGAAGAATTGTATATAAACATGGTCTTGACAAAGTAGAAGGAATATTTGTATAATATTTGACAAAGTGAAACAAGGGGAAGCAGAATTAAACCCTGACTACTGTATATAGTTCATAGTGAAAATCAAAGTTTGCCATATATAAAACTGAGAGTAAAATTTAAATAATGAAAAGGGAATTAAAAGCAATACGAGTCCTACAATTACAATCACTACTACCAAAATAAAAATATTTTAAAATACCAAGTATTCTTAAAAATAAATACATAGATATGAAGAATCACAGCTAACATATGAAAATCTCCAGTTATATGTAATGTTTTACTGGAGGTACTAGCTAATGCAGTTGGATAAGAGAAGACAGCCTAGGACCTAAGAACTGGAAAAGGAATTAGGAACATCGCTAGTGGCAGGTGACATGAACTATATTAAAAAGAAATCTTACCAATCAGGGGTACAGCTAATTCTAAAAATAGACAAGTTTATCACCATAGCAGGATAAAAAGCTAAACTACAGAAACTGCTTTGCTTTATATGCAACATTAATAGCCACTGGAGAGATATAATGAAAAAATATCCTAGCAACAAAAATATAATATATTTAAGAACAAACTAAAGGAATGTTGAAACCCTACATTAAGAAAACAACAATTACAGACACTCCTGGAAAACACACAAATAGTCAAATAAATAGAAGGAAACACATGACTTTGCTCTTTGCTTATGTTTTTATTTTTTCTGTAATAAACATATTAACTTTAAAAAATAAAAACTGTTTTGAATAAAAAAAATAAAAAAAATAGAAGGAAACACCATCAAGACTGATCAACAAGATGTCAGTTTTCTTTAAGTTATTTTAAACATTCAGTTTATCCCAATAAATGTATGCACAAGCTATTTTACTATAGCTAGGCAAGTTGATGCTAATGCTCATAGGGAAAAATTAAACCTACAGTGGTATATATCATTTGTTACAATAATAAAGGAGGCCAGTGAGGGAGGGAAGACCTCTTTTCTTGGATCTGAAAGCCCCAGCCACGTTTGCAGAAGCACTAATGAGAGAATATAGAGAAGGACAATGGAATCAAATAGAAAGTCCAAATCATACGACACTACGTAAGGGAGCCCAGTACAGAAGAAAGGGTAGCATAGCATCTCATGTCAAGGAGAGCAAAAATGAAGTTTTTAATAAGAGGTGTGATGAGAACCAGAGGGCCATTTGAAGTGGTTTTAATGAGATCCACTTCTCACATCACACATAAGGACAAACTCACGATAGATCAAACAGTTGTAAAAAATGACAACTACTCAAGTACTAGAAGAAAATCATTCTATGACCTGGGAGTCGGGAAAGACTGTTTATGACAGGATATTTAGAGTCAATAAAAGAAAGGTTATTAAGTTAGAATAAACTTTTTTGAGTTATGGTAAAAATAAATACACGAAGTCATTAAAAACTTGAGAAGTTGGGAGACAAAAGTGGAGTCATATATATATCACCAATGAAAGGTTAATATCACTAAAATATTAGTGATATTATCCAAGTGAAATCCAAGATGGGGGATTTATGAGAGCAAATATCACTAAAATATAAATAAAAAGACTTTATTTTTAATTGGTGGGGAGACCAAAAGTAGTAAAGGAAATAAAAAATCATTCAAAGTACACATATGATGATTTTTTAAGCATAGGATACTAAATCTCATTCAGCATAAGAGAATTAAAGAAAACTAAATACTAGAATATCTTTTCTCACCAATTAGCCTGAATAAATTCAAAAGACTGATAAAACATACTGTTGGAAAGGATGGAAGAAAATAGTCTATCTTGTACATTATTGGTGGAAATACGAATATAGGACAATGGAGGGAAATTTATCAATACCTAGTGAAACTGCATGTTCATTAACCCCATAGCATAGGAATCATATTTCTAAGAATTTACCTGATGGGATATGTCCGAGAATGGAAAACCACACATGCATCAGGTTATTTGCAACATCATTCATAATTGCAAGATGTTGAAATCAATCAGAATACTCAAATATAGAAGATTGGTTGAATGAACTGTTACCTCCACACAATGGGGCGCCATCTTGATGTAAAAGTGAATGTGCAAGATACCCATGAACTGGTAAGGAGCAAATTCCAGGTAATTTATGAAGTGAAAAGAAAAAAGGGACAAAAGACAAACTATTATAACTTATGAATAAGAAAACAGCTAAAATAAAATTTAAAAACCTACATGTAAAATGAAATCAAATATGCTTACTGTTGAAAAATGAAAACACAGGAAGGATAAAACCAAAAAAAAAGTGACCCAGGAAGGAAGATATTCTTCTGAGCATCTGTTGTTTACATTATTTTGATAGAAGCACACTAATGTTCTACAAACTCAAAAAATGCAATGAAATCTATAAGGATAGGTTAAAAAGAACCTAAAAGTGCAAAAAGAAACCACTAAACACAACCACATTTCCATTAGATAACCTGGGATGAAATTTGGAAGAGAGAAGTCATTTTCTCAATTACAAGGGACAGCCTTGCCATTTCCATGCAGAATGTGCCTACAATTAGGGAGGCTGCTCATGTGCAAAAGGGAAGATGGGAGGCCGAGGGTACATTTGTGTGTGTGCACATACGTGTATGTACCCTGATGTGTGAAGCATGTGTTGGAAGAACGCGTGTGGATTAAAGAGGAGAACTTTCCAATTCAAATCCAAGATGGGGGATTTATGAGAGCAACTTACCCTCTAGTTTCCCTATGTATAACAAAATGCATTGACTAATGCAACCACAAAGGAAAGTCAGACTGAGGAGTCAATGAAATAATGTTTCAGAGCACAGACTGAGGAATTCTGCAGCTGAATCTCCTTCCAACTTGGGAACCTCAGACACAGTACTTATCTTGTCTCAGTCTGCTTCCTCTTCTTTAAAACTGAAGACATCCTCCACCTGCCTGGTACGTTTAGGATAGAGACTAAAGGAGGGTATTGATGCAACGATCGAAGGAATTCACATTAAGGACTTCACGGGCAGGTGCACTCCACAGGGCAGATTCTTTTCCATCTCGTTCACACCTCCATCCTCTGTCCTGACCTCCTGCCCCACTCACCTCTAGCACTCCTCTCATTTTTGTAGAATGAATGAATAGAAAACTTTTTCTTAGTATGTTTGGGGCCCAGGGGTCAAACCCCAGTACTGACAAAAAAAAAAATCATTTTTCTGGTCCTTGACACATAGAAAACTCCAGTGGTGATAACTGTGTTGTTATTTTCTTCCTAATGATGACCATCACTGTTAATGTGCACAGAGATACTTTATCTTCGTAAATAAAGGGGCAAGTGTAGACAGCCCTCTGTGTGTGGAATGTTGAATTTCATTGCATCACAGAATGAAGACGGACCTCCAGGGGGGAATCTGGTGGGAGGGAACATGGTCTGATGGCAGAAGAAGGTCTATGTAGCAATCTTCTGATTGATGGTTCCACATTGGTTATTGTGGTGCCTCCTGCCCTGCTCCCTGCCAGTCTGAAGAGGGAAAAAAGAGGGAAAAAAAAGTTCCCAGATGCTGCATATGCTCAGCCTGAGACCAGAGAAGTGGGGCAACAGTTCTGTGAATCAGTAAATTGATCCCTTTGAAGTTTGTTAGGAGAAACCAGGCCTCTAACAGCAGCTCCTGATCTCATTAGGGGAAAAGGAAATCCTGTAGAAATAAGTTTCCTCCCAGCTCAATAACTTAGGTTCCGGCTCTCCTTGAGAAAAACTCCTAGCTAGATTACACCCTGGAGCCATATTTCTTACATATTCTGACATCTGAAATCCTTGACCCAGCAACAAAATGGTTTATGGGAGGAGACCACGAGCTTATCGTTGGAGAATGAAAAGTATCCCCAAGTCACACCATGCACTGCATCCTTGTAGAGAGTAAGCAGGTCGCTACATACAACCCTGTACTGGTTTTTCAGATAACAAAATTGAGACCAACAAATGTTGCATGGTAAATTCAGGCTCTTAAATTTTCTAACAAGATGCACAGGATTACCATAACTCTTTGCACAAAGATCTGGCCATTCCAGGTTTCCTATGGAATGAGGTGACATTGATCACAAAATTCTGAAATCATTGACCAAAAACTGTTAATAAAAATGTGGGGGGTCCATATTAATGCAGTTAGGTCTGGAGACCACAATAAGAGAAGTACCTTAAAGTCCTGGTAATGTGTTGATTTACACAAGGACAGCAAACCAGTGTGACCTACAGGAAAGACTATTTGGCTAGATCCCAGGAGGCAAGAGCCTTGTCTCCACTCTGATGCTGGCCACGTAATTATTGAACAAGTCAATTTCACATCTTTGACCCTACTTTCTGAGTCAGTAGAACAAACTGATTGGATTAGGTCATCTTAACATTTTTTCTGCAGCCTAATCACTGAATATAAAGCATTTATTTCACTGGAGCTGAATGAAAATAAAGACCTGATCAATAGACTCATGAACATGTTATTGATTAGCAATCTGAACACCCTGAAGATTGTGACCCCTTTGAGATTACACAGTGTGACATTGGTGGCAGAGCAGGGACAAGGGCCCAGACATCCTCCATCCCAGGACTGTGTTTTTCCTCACACCAGGTCCTTACAAAGTGGTCACTTAATATTTTTCCAAGTCAAAAGTGAAATTATTAAAACGCAATGGTTTTTGATGGACTATCCTCACATAGAGGAGTTTTTGTAAATACAGTAATTCACAGTTGTTTAGCATAAAATAGTAAAGAGACCTGATTAAAAATAAAATTAAGCAACTAGTAAGTATTTGAGTTTCATAGTCAGGAACTCTGAGAGCCAGGCAGTGGGAAGGATGGCATTGGCTTTGGTGATAGAACACTCAGGGTCCAGGTATGTCACTTTGCCCTCTGGGCATCAGCTTTTCCATCTGACAAACGGAAATCCTGGCGATACAGTGGTGTTGGTTATGGGAAGTAATGAGGAGGCACATGCAAACATTTAGGGCAGCTCCTAGGAAAGGACACACCCAGCAAATACTATTACCATCTTAAGTTCACCAACAAAGCAACTGAGCTGCAGGGGGTCATGACCTCAGGAACTCTCAGCCCATATAGGTCAGAACTTCCTGTCCAGTCACTGAAGGACCACAGAGCTGTCAAAATCCCATACAATATGGAGGCAGAAGAACTGAGGCAGGAATCTCTCTTTTGCTCTACTTTCAGTTTATGACCTTGAGCAAATCAATTTTCTCTTCTTTGTTTGCCTCACCTGTTAACATGCTACCATTCTGTGTGTTCATAATTTGGTTATGAGGATCAGACTCCAATGTTGTATTGCAGTGTTAGTCATCATTGTGGTTACTATTGTCAGTTTCAGCGGGTCATAGAGTCTGAGTTGGTGAAATGATAGCATACCCTCTAGATCCAGCAGGAGTGGTGGGGTCAGTATGCTCAGTGCAGAGGGTCCATAGACCCTGCAGAGTCTCTAGTTTGATATTGATCTTCAAACAGCAAAAGGCAGGGCAACTTGGGTAGACTGGGAGAGGGGCTCACATAGTCATGTCCTAAGAGAACTTTCAGGTATTTATGGGTCCCAAGCCAGTCAGCATCAATGATTGACATCAGAGACCTGTGTGATGGAATCACTGAATTCCTGGTGTAAATGCTAGAAGGTTTGTAGATGGAAGGGGATCTCCATCTAGTTCTTTAAGATGTAGAGAAATTTTTTAAATGTGAAATTGATCCAGCACAACTTCAGTGACATGCTCTGGTGCCCAACATGTTGAAAGGATGGAAGTCCAGTTCTCAGCAAGGAGCACAGGACCTGGCACTTGGCTTCCCTTTCCTCTGCCTCCCGTCGTGTCCCCATCAGGCTGGCTCATCACTTCTTCCACCCCCAGGCCTTGCACATGCTCTCTCCTCTCTTCCCACCTCCCCTGTCTCACCTCTTGCTTAGTTCACTTCTGCAAAACCATCTGACCTCTGATAAATCTTCACTTCGGTACACCCCTACTTGTTCTGCCCCCACCTCTTTATTATACAAATCTACTTTATGCTTTTTGTGTACTACATACCTCACCTTGGTGGCACATGTAACAGCTGAAGTTTTATGGGCATTGGTGTGATTTTTTCTTTTATCCTTTCTTTCCCCTTAGCAATATGAAAGCAGAGACCATTTTTTTTTCCTTCTTTGCAAACTAGAATAGTTTCAGAACATGGTAAGTGCTGAAATGAATTTTGAAATGATGAGTTAAGAACATTTAAAAATTATGGGAAAATGAAAATTGAGTCATTTGAAGTAAAAAGATAAGGAAATGAACTATGGAAGAAAATTACCATAAAAGGAACAGATATTTTGAAATAAAGAACCCTAACATCAAAGATGAAAATTTTCCAGATGAAAAATACACTTACTGCAACATCAAAAATTGATAGTTTAATGGAAAAGAAGCGATACTATTGTGGATATGTTAGTTAATATAATGAGCAAAAATATTTTTCTTGCAAATAGGTAGACTAAAGCAGTCACCTAAAAAATGAGGGAAGCCTCAGAATTCTCCACAACATCTAATATCAAAAACAATGGCCTGGTGTTGACAATATTATAAGGAAAAAATATAATCTACGAATATGGAAATCCACAAATATTATGTCCAGTCAAGTGGCCATTTAAATATGAAAGCAAAGGAGAGAAGTTTGCTAATATGATAGAGCTTAGGGAATATAGCTCTTAGAACCCCTTTTAAAATTAGATAATTCCAAATAAAGACGGATGTGATGGGAGATTCTGTGGTAGAAGCACTAAAGACCTATTAAATAGAGAACAAAGACCAAAGCTCAGAGAGAATTATGAATTGTAAACAGGAAATACAATGAATCCTGAAAAATAAATGTAACTAATGTACACAATAAAAACTGGAATCTGAAGCAGAATAGAGCAGTGTATCCAAATGGCTGCTATGGCTTGGATTTGGAATGTCCCCTAAGGCCTGTGTATTGAAGGTTTTATTAAGGGCTTGGTCTTGAAGGGAATATCCCTACTCCTTCCTCTCTCTTTTTTACCTCAAGGCCACCATGACCTATTCCTCACCCCTGACCCCTTCTTCCATGCTTTGCCTTGCCACAGGTCCTAAAGACTAGGGCCAGATCGTGAACTGAAATCTCTGCAACAAATATTAACCTTACCTCCTTTAAACTGATTTTCTCGGGTATCACGTCACAGCAGCAGCAAGCTGACTGATATTCCATCACTAGCCTCAACTCTCCTTAGCTTTCATATCAGAAAGTCCAATGACCTGACCTAAAGTAAACTCAGAAAGCTTTTTAAAAATATTATTAATTTATGGTATTCATTATAATTTTTCTTAGACTTAGAAGGATTTTTTTAAGGAAGATGTGATGTCAAAAGATATATTTATCTGTTTTACCAAATATTTTTCAGAAATTACAGAAAATTTTGACTTTCTTTTATATTGGTTAAACTCGTTTCAATTAAGTTTGGCACTTCTAGTTTAAAAGTGCTATTAGTGTGTTATGATTTTTAAAAATTAAAAATATTTTTATTTATTAATATTTATGTATTTCTGTTCTTCATACTGTTATCACCAATTTAGTTATAGCTCCATCCCTTTAAGCACAGAAAGGTCTGGAAAACTATTCACTAAATGTTATTTTTTTCTGCATTACAGAGTTTTGGATGATTTACTGTGTTTGTACTTTTATTTTTCCATCATGATTTCAAGAAGGATACTTTGTTTATTCAATTGTATCCCATAGATACTTGTTAAGTACCTGCTATGTGATAGGCACTATTCCAAACAATAGCAATAGCAAAGGGGAAAATAAATATTAATTTTCCTGGCAGTTACATGTTAGCAGGGAAGTCATAAATACACACATAAATAACTCAAATACCATGTAGTGCCAATTATTAGCATTTAAATTAAAGGATAAACTCACCATTCAAACCAGAAGAGGAGAACCAGTGGGGAACTGGAACACATTCAAAAAAATGATCACACAAAATATTTTACTTGGATTAAGAGTGTTAATGGGTTGAAATATCTGAGAAGGTTTCTTACAGAAGAAGTAAGAAATGTTTACAATCAATCTGAAGAGTCATCACTCGGGAGAAAAACTTGATAAACCCAAAGATCAGCTTCCAGATCATGGGTTGCAAGTTATGGATTGGCAACATTTGCCTCATTATTTAAAACTACTTGGTAGTTAGAGTTGTTGAGGGATACAGTTCCCTGTCATGGCAATGACAACACTTCCTAATCAGTTATCAAGTGAATGAACGATTTGTAGAAAAACCATAAAGGAGCTGATAATATCTTTCAGACGAGGTCTCATCTTCATAAGATTCTAACCCTCCATCAGGTAGCTCCACATCTCCACATCTTGTCACATAAAACCCAAGGTCATCCTGAGGCAAGACAGACTCGGATGAGTCATGTTGGCCCTGGTGCAGGACCACCCTATGAAAGTCAGGCAGGTACCTGGGATCCTTGGAGTTATATCAATTTATCTTAGAATTAATAGAGAGGAAATAATGTGGGGTTTTGGTTTAAAATTGAATTAAAGGAAAAAAAATTCTGCTAACAACTGTACTATTTATTTATTGTCTATTAATTCAGAGTTTGAGAATTATTCTGATTTATTACAATAATTTAATGGTTTAGGATTTGCTAAACATTTTCCCTACATTTTAAATGGTAAGTTTCAAGAGAAAGCTTGTTTAAAAAAATGAATTTTAATTATTAAAGCAATCTGATTTTTGCTACAAGTATAAATTCTTCTTTGGGAATAATTACCTTCTGCCTTCTGAGTCCCTTTGAGAAAAATTTATAAAAAATATTCTGCAAATCCACACATCAATATTCTTTCTTCTCCATCTTCTTGTTTACTCTAAGTGAAAGGTCACGCTCTGTCTCCTGGCTTCTTGCCCTGGAATTTGCCTATTGTAACCGGTCAAGATTTTTAAGGTAGGTAAAGGCTGCAGAGACAAAGGATGAGGTTGGAAGAATAGTGCTTTAGAAAATATAGGTTGGAGAATAAAAAGTACTGTGGCTTCTTTGGTTTTATTTTAAAGAGTATGTGGGTTCTGACTCAGGACAAACAGTGGTCTGAAGGAAGGACACGCTGCCAGGCAGGAGGAAGAGCCATATCACAGCTCCTGCTCCCATACTGATAGGCTCATGGAGGCATGGAGGCAGCACCCATCCTTACTTGGGGTGTCCAGAGATGCTGAGTTGTGGCATGCTCAGCCAGTTGAATGGGCCCAGAACTCTAGCATCCAAAGGGCCCTGTCCAACTTACAAAGAACTTAGACTTGTTTCCAAAGGGACAGATGGGTGGTTAGAATTTTCTGTGTCAGCACATTGATCCTTGAGGTCTTAGTTTTAAATTCCACAGCCATCATGGTGGATGTGGAAAGTGCATGGGGCTATTCCAAAAGACCTAAACGATAGCCCTAAGTCTCTCACACCTTACTGAATGCCCTGAACTTCAGTCTTCTTTCACAAACATGAAAACAGAACATCCCTAATTGGTCCACCTTAGAAAGTAATCATGTGTAGAAAATAATGTAAAGGAAGTAGATGTGCCTCGATGGAAAGCCCAGTCCATTATACCTTCCCTCCTCTCTCTTGCTCAGTGCATTCTTATCCTAGTATCATAATGCACTATTGCCAAATGCTTAAACAATTAATTGACTTTATTTTTAGAGCAGTTTGGTTTTACAGAAAACTTGTAAGTAATAGAATTTCCATATGTTCCCTCTCCCTGCCCACCGGTCTGCTCAGTTCCCCCTATTTTCAATATTTGGTATTTGTGTGGTATGTTTGTTACAATGGAAGAAGCAATATTGATGCATTCTCATTCTCTAATATTCATGATGTACACTAGATTCCCCTCTGTGTTGTACATTCTCTGGGTTTTGACAAATGCATAATGTCATGTATCCACTATCACAGACTCACACCAAACAGTTCCACTGTCCTTAACATCCCCTGTCCTCCACTTGTTCATCTCTGGCTCTACCTGAACCCCTGCAAACTTCATTTTTCTGTAGTTTTGCCTTCTAGAACATGAGGCATTTTGGTTAATACACTGTAGCTTTCTCAAAGTGGCTTCTTTCACTTACCACCTCTCAAACTTATTCCATTTCCTCTGTAGTTTGGGAGCTCACTTCTTTATATTTCTGAATAATGTTCTGTTTTTAGGACGCACACGTTTGTTTAGCCATTCGTCTATTGAAGGGCATCAAGGATGCTTCTGGTTTGGAGAAATTATAACAAACCCTGCTATAAATATTTTTGCAGGTATTTGTGTTTTCCATTCATTTGACTATATACCTGGTTGTTGGAGCAAATAGTAATACTGTCTACCTTTCTAAGAAACTGTTAAATATTCCCAAAGTGGCAGTACCATTTTGCATTTCTGCTAGCAATGGATTCCTGTTGGTCTCCAGCCTTACCAGCATTTGGTATTGTCAGTATTTTGGACTTTAACCATGTGTTTGTTTTTTCCAGTATCAGATATTATCTAGTTTTTGGTTACAGATATAGTAGTGTTTCTATCCATAGGTGAAGAGTGAGGATTTCATCTTTCTTGTTAATATGAATATTGTTAATCTTCATTCATATATAAAGTCAGAAAGAATGTCTAACCTGCCATTTCCATGCTATAAACTGCTACTAGTGAAAGGCTAAATAAATAAATTTTCCCTGTGAATTGGGACACCAACTTCTTCAATGAACTTCTTTGATATCCACACCTGCCAGCTTCATCTAGTTCCAAGTTCCATCAGTTTTTCCACTTCAGTCTCCCCCTATCCATTTGCTTCTTTCCACTTATATTGCAGCTCTCTGGTCTATGCTCTTGACCTTCTGATTGAATTGGGGGGCAATACTGCACTATTTTTATCAAACACAAATGTAGCTCCAGACCTTTGAAACTGACAATATTTTTTAAACTAACATTTCTATTTTTTCTCCATGTTCTTCTTTGATAGGGGAGCATAGCCTGGTTTTCTCCTGTTCCTGCTGGTTTGCTATTTTTGAGGAAGAAATCAAATTGACAACATGAAAAACTTACTGTGCAAGAGCTTCATAACACTTATGAACTGAGAAGATGAAAGCTGTCTCTCCTCTTTCTTCATCGTGCATAGCACATTTCCACTAAGACCTTTTACCTGGCTAGGAAAGTCTTAGGAAACAAATATTTGGTATGGTCATTAGATCTATGGACAGTCATAGCAACTCATCTCTGTTGTCTCTAGACAACAGGCTGCTGAGCCTGGCTTGTAGCTGAATTTAAGTGAAGCCATTGATGTCACCAAAAATGCAAAGCAAAAGCTAAAGAGAAAAAATTTATAAAAGCCTAAGTAACTGGGGAAAATTTAATTACTGATTAGCTGGTCTATGTAAGTTGCTATGTACCTGTGGGGGCTTTCATGGAATCCAGTTAATCACCTTGACATTTCTGGACAAGTCATAGAGTAGAAGAATGAGCAGTGAGACAGGATTTCTGTTCTGGCAAAAAACTGCAGTGTAACCTTGGGTAGATCAAGAAAATCTCTGTTATCAAGAACACTATCTTCAGGGGCATAGCTGAGTTCTTCTACATTGTTTCCTCATGGATTAGCCAAACACATTTACCAAGTTGAGAATTGAACAGCAAATATGAATGCAATGCAGTTCTGGATCCATGGGAAAGCTGGGTTTCCACTTCCTTCCTCAGGTGTTTTGGAAGATTGGAGCACTGTTGAAGGAGTCACGAGGTCAAGGACATGTGATGAAGGTGTGGCAGAATCAGGAGAAGGACCCGCTCCTGCCTGTTATAATTCAGTGCTCATCCCTGCACCTTCTTCCAAATAGTCTCTTGATTCTTCCTGGGATGGTATATGTAGAAACATAAGGTAACCATTGCCCAACTCCCCTCCATGGATAGGAATCATCAATGGTGCAGGCAGGAGGGCCAGTCACCTGTGCCACCAACTTAGAGCTGGCTTGAGGAATCCTTGGTCCTGGACTCTGTCTCTATTCTAAGAGAAAGAACTTGAGTCTATAGAGACATTTTTTCTTCTTCAACAGTCAGAGACTGCCAGTTGGTCCATCTACCCACTTTTGGGTGAGACTTCCTGAAAGTTCCTGGGGACCCACCACAATAACCTGTTAATTTAGAACCCATTATGATTTGGAGAGAATTTCCTTTGCATCTTTTACAAAAATGGAGCTAGCTCAACTGATGAACGCTCTTTATCGCTGTTATTTTATTTGGAGGTTCCAGCTCATTCCAGGTAGATTCGGAGAATCTTACAGAGCACAAATAACTGAATTTCAAAATCAGCCTATCTACTGACAAAAGCCCTTGCTAACATGTTTAGTGGACTTGAGCTCCTTGGAGTACTTGAAAGCAATAAAATGAATTAAAAGTATTTTCTCAGTATTTCACTAATTCAAAAAGATTGCTCTTCAGTTGCTTCAATTTTTTCTACTGGGAAGAATCACTGACATTCCACACAGCCTAGGATTTATAGATGATCATGTTCAGCGAGGTCATTCTGAAGTGCCCACGGGGATGGATGGCATAATATCCATTTCTTCCCAAAGGTCCTGTCTAAGCAGGACGATCCAGAAAGCTAAGTACCTGCATGGCATTTCAGCTCTGCTCCCTTTGAGTGACACATTTCTAATGACTGAAACTTGCTTTGTCATTAACATCTAGCTGGGGTAACATTGAAGTAGACTCTCTCCCTCTGCATCCCTCCCCTCCTTCCCTACCCCTCTCAAGTGAGAGGAAACCTTTGCTGAAGACTTCTTCCTTGTCTTCCTCCTGTGGCTCACCAGGAAGGAGACCTTTCCTATGAGGAGCTCTACCCCTCCTCCTAGCCCCTGGCAACTATTCCTGTCTTCTGTCTGCTCTCTGTGAACTTGAGATATATCTCATTTCCAGCACAGTGCACTTCACTTTGTATTTATTTCCTATTTGTAACTGTCTTGTTCCAAACTGAGAGATTCTACAGGCAGCAGCCAGTCTTATTCATCTTTTATCCCAACACCTAGAGCACTGCAAGAAACATAGTGTGTGCTCCACAAATAGTTGGATTTCTTTCCACAACCATTTGTTCCTCTTTGAAACATAAACCAATCCCAGTTGCTATTTTGAGGTCTCATTGACAGGTTTCTTTTGAGCCTTTGAACTCAAGACAGTGAGAGAGGAAACAGAATTATCTGGTTTATCCTCCAAAGATTCCTCCCTCCCTTTGCAATGAAGAGGACAGGGAGCAGCCTAGTAGATGCTGCTCTCTAGCCAGGGGAAAAACTGACTGACAGCAACGCTGTGCACTCAGGAAATAATAAAGGCAGTTTTTAATGAGGACGTGCTTGAAATGTCAAATTAGTTTTGTTTCTATCCCCTGCCCTAATTCCATCACTCTTCATCCAACAAATTTTATTCACCTTCTACTTTCTCATAAAACAGTGGGAGGAATAAGAAGAGGACTAAGAGGCCCATAGTAGTGGATTTGCTACTATGGATCAACTGCTTAAAATGATATATTTTATTTGTTAAATATGATCTTCCTGTTATTACAGACGATAGTACTAGGACTTGGAGGGCTACACTAACTTGCCAAATTGCATAGCTTTTGATAGATAGAGTTTGAATTAACATGTCTGAGTCTCAAATCTGTGCTTATTCTGTGAAGGCAAAACCAGACCTGGCTGAGAAATGAGATTATGGTAAGAAATGACAGCCTGGGGAAGGGGTCAGTTCCCCTCCCCTGCTCAGCCTTTCTCCAGGAAGCCTGATGGGCCAAGGATCCCTATCTTTGGGATTGTAGATAACTCCCCTTTGAAGTTTAAACACACCTATGAGGCTCCAGGCCCTAGGCTAGAGATTCATCAAAGGCCTCCCAAGAGAAACCAGTTCTTCCCCTTAGGCACTCAGCTTCAGTGAACAGCTTCCAGCTAGTAACCCCATGCACAACCTTACAGCGGGTAGCCTAGAAAATTTGACACTAGCTAGACTATAAATGTTGTGAGAAACTGTGAGTGGGAGCTCAGAATTAGGAGTTTTGTTTTCCTGTGGGCCTGCTGGACTGAAATAAAGTTTGGAGCTCTCCTCCTCTCCGACTGCTGCTTGCTGCTTCTCATCCAGTCCATTTCCCTGATCAAGAGCAATTCCACTGAAGCTCAGTTTTACAGAAGACTTCGAGGTTGTTCTGAAGGAGTCAGAGACTTCAGCGGAGCACCCTGCAAACAGCCTGAGGTGCCAGCCTGGCCTGCATGCATTTCGTTGCCCTCGGTTACAGAATTGTGCAGAGCCAGGATGAAGAAACAAGGAGAGTCTTGGAAGGCTGCCAGGTAACCTCCCTGAGAGAGAAGGCCGGCCAGGCCAGGCCCTTGTTCTGTAATTAGTAGAAGGGACATTAATTATCACAGCCCTAGGGCAGAACCAGCTCTTTCCCTACATGGAAGGCTGTGTCCTGGGCAGCACAAGGGAAGGGAAAACACAACCTCATAGACTCCAACTGGCCTCTGAGTCCTCCGCAAGGCTTAACTTGCAGCCTCTGCTTGTCCGCTGTGCTCCCAGGCCCAGCCAGTCCCTGGCCCCGCCAGTGCTGTGCAGCTGAACTGTGCTCAGGGACATACACTGGCTTGGTAAGGGCAGGAATACAGAAAAACACAGGGGATGGGAGGGAGGAACGGTGCCCTTAACCCCCAGCGTGATGGTACCTGGAGAGGAGTCTGTCGGCAAGAAGTCAGGGCTAGTTGAGGTCTGGGGAAGGCCTTCAGTGCACTTAGAAGATGAGAAACACTCTAGTCGTGTTCCCTCTCTTCAAACACACTCAGAAAAGGGGTCGTTGACCCACCCAGTGAGATAATGAGGTCATGGACGCATTGGGATGATGAGCCCCTACAGGTGCAGAGGAGAGGTCTCAGAATGAAGCCCACCATGCCCACCTTGATCTTGGACCTCCAGCCTTCTGACCTGGGAAAAAATAAAATTCTGTTGTGTGAGCCACTAAGCCTCTGTGGTTCTGCTCTGGCAGCCCAGGCCGACTCAGAGATCTGCACGGGGTCTAGTGCAAGACTGTGGGTGGGTTGACTGAAGTTCAGAAGCCGGGACTTCTACGAGTGTAGGAGAGGCTCCTGGTACCTGACTGGCAGCTGTGAATGTCTCGAATGTGTAAGGGAAACCCACACTCACACAGGCCTGGCAGGCACACCTGCAGGGAGGAGCTTTCTGCTTCAGCTGGTCAGTGGAGCAAAGACCACCTCCCCATAATTAGCATAATTGTTGCCAGGGAAACCTTGAGGGGTTCAGATTGAACACCAAGCAAAAGTGTTAGTGAAAGCATGATTGGACAAGGTACAATCCCCACTTAGCATATCTATATGTTACATGATTGGACATGGTTACAAACCCTAATTAACATAAGGGCAAACAGGTAATAAACTTGATTAGCTATTTAGATACAAGACAAGAGTTTGCAGACAGCTTGCAACTAGTCTGCTTCCACCCAACCCCTGGTGTCTGCATCTTCTTCCAGTGCTCTGTGTTTTGGACTCTGTGCTCTGCGCCTGGACACTACTCAGCTTACAGCACTGCCCCACTTACCCCCAAATCTGAGCTAAGCCTAGGCGAACTTACTTCATATGATGAAGTCAGAAGAAAGATAAGATGGATGTTGTTACCTAAAGAGTGACGAGACATGACATGGGATTTCCAAGGGCCCAGACGGAATGGCCAGATGGGATTATTCACGGTGTGGGGTGTGATTCTCCCTGCCATGTATCTCATTTTCCTCTGCTTTTGTGCAGCGGCTCCATCTCCTTTGTGTGCTGCACAGTGCTGAGAGTTGGGCAATTGAGAGTCCCACATGGACCCTGACCTTCAAGGTAGCATTCAACAAAACAGAAGGAAATAGACAATTTTCAATAATAACCAGCTGACAAAAAAGGAAGAAAAAATAAGCCAATGACATTAGCGGTGGCCGTGCCAGTCCTTGGGGCTCATCACAAGAGGCACTGCCCCATGCTTATAGTCAACTAATAGAAAGTGGAAAAGGAAATGCTGTTTTGGTGATGGAGTACTGAATAACAAGGCTCAAGCACCCAGCACAGGGTCATGGGGCCTCTCTGGGAGGGAGCATCCCTTGACCTTGACTGGATCTCAGGCAGTGCATGGGTCCTGGTGCCCAGAAGCGGCTTTTTCCTTAGGAAATGGATTACCAATCAGTCAGAGGTGATTACAAACTTAAATAAGATGGAAACATGGAACGGATTTCATTTTTAGTAACAAAGAAAGGAAATGATTAAATCCTTAGGAAAAAACTCAGATCTAAAAACTTTTGGTGGGAAACTACAGTACTTATCATGGTATTTATAGAGAATCTTGTTGGTGAATGAGAAAATAGAATCTTATAAATATTTATGTTAATGTAAATAACTTCATTAGTTACCCATTTTACATTAATCTCACAGTAGGGTTTTTAGAATTCAATAAAGAATTATAAAGTACATTTAGAGAAATGAAACAAGAATTAAAAAATGAAATAAAAGGACAACAAATCAAGATATGGTGATGGTATGAAAATGGAAGTGTAGAAAAATTAAACAGAAGAGAGAATCCATAGACAGAAACAGTACTATGAATGAACTTAGGATAAATATGCTTTCTCAAATATAAAGGGTGATTTAACAAGTGGTATTTAAAGAACAAAATTGAACAAAAAATGCTGATTCCCAATTCAGTTTGCATAATCAAATATATCTTTATCTAGGTTAAAGAATACATATGCATTTGTGTATATATACACATAATATGTATGCATTTATACGTGTATATACACACATACATATCTCAGTGGACACCGTAGCAATAGTTTGTTTATTAAATTGTCAGGGAAATCACAACTTCTAATCTCTGAAGCAATGATAAAATATTTTTAAAAAGCATCAACTAAGATTTGGCAGTATTTTATTTTAAATTGTATTCTTCAATCTGAGGATAAGATTCAGAGAAGCTGGCAGTTGTTAGTTCTATAGTGCCAAAGACTTTGGGGAAGAAAGAAAGTTCTACTTTGACACAATGCAGTCGTCAGCAGGGTCAGTGGCCAGCCAGGGGCAGCTGAGCGAGGCCGCAGGCCTGCTGGATCCAGGCAAGGTGTTCAAGCAAGATGCAGAGGCAACCATGGAGACAGAGACCTAGTTGGTCAGAAGTTTGGTCCCTGTAAAGTAATGTACGGAGTAATGGGAGAAGATCAGGAAGAGGGGAAGTAGGAGGGGGTTTACAGTGTTGGATTGCAATGTGAGGCACCCTGTGTGAGCTCAGGTTCTCATTTCACCGGCCTTGGTGAATCTCCCCTCTCTCATCTCTCTGAGACCTCCTTTCTTAGGGCTCTCTGCTTACCTTGAGTGATTGTGCCTGACTTGGGGGGAAGCTGGGGCTGTGAGGAGGAGAGGAATGGGAAAATGCTCTAAGATGGGGAGAAGGAAGGGTACCTCCATGCTTCAGCTCACCCAAGCACACGCCTTGTGTTCTGAGAGATCAACAGTTCAGGATTGTCTGGACACCTGAAGAAGACTCACTCTTTTCTGAGCATAGAAACATTCCCAACTCTGGAGGCTAACGAGATGTTCTATGGATCTCACACACCATCACTCCATCTTCCTCTTTTCTTGAAGTTGGGTGAGGAAAGATGAGCATAACTTCTTTCTCCAAAAAGGCAAATAGAGTTCATCAAAGATATCAGTCTTTGGTTTCCACTTAAAGGGAGAGGATGGAAGAGTTAGCCTGAACTGAAAAATTCAATCACAAATCTCAGAGTCCACCAACTGCTGCCTCTGTACACTCACTGAGGCCTCAATCTTTTTCTTATAGGCAAGATCACAGTTTTTTTTTCTTTTAAATCTAAAGAGGATCTGAGTTTGACAGAAAGACTGAGGAAGAGAATTCCGCCCGTCGTCATGGTTGAAAAGGAGAGGTAGAAAGGATTCTATGTATGTGGTTTAGGATGATAAAGTCAAAACAAAGTATTTCTGACGTGTTTGCTAAAGCCTGATATCTCTTTATTAAGGGATAAAGTCTTAGGGAGAACTAAGCTTAAGGGTAAGTTTTGAGAAAGAAATCTGCCTGAGAATAGCATAGAGAGGAGCACATGACTCACTGGGGGTTATTTTCCGAGAGCAGGTTTCAGAGGTATAATGGGAAATACTAAGGGTGGTAAAATCAGGAGTTGAGAAGCAAGAGCCATTGTATGTCCTTCTACTTAAAATTATATGGAATAACTAAGCAAAAATTAAATGAGTAAGAACACAGAGAGCTTTGCTAATACAGTCAACATGAACATTTATGATTCTAAGTTCAAAACAAAATCAGTGTCCATTTTTCAAAGTGTTACCACATTATCAATACTCATATGTCATACAATTTCTTCCTACATTCTCACATGTAAAAAATGGCGTTTCAGTAACTACAAAGTAAAAACCGAATGATTAAATGCTTAATATAAGTTGAATTTTCCCCCTCCAGTAGTATATAAAATAATTAATGGAGCTCCTCATAATGAATGACATCTTAGATTTGAAAAAAAATTTTTCATGGTATGTCCTTGGACAATATCCATAGAGATTATATAAAAACATGTTAGTAGAGATGACAACTATGTAAACTTTAAAAGAAAGACAGTTCCATCTACACTACAAGAATGTCATTAAATAGGATTTATTCAATTTTCAGATTCTTTCTTCTTATAGGATCAGTTATAGTATTTCTAGTTTATATCTCTGATTCATAAAACTGGGACTCCACTTTTTGAAAACACATCTGATTCATTTTTTTCAGTCACGATTTAATGCTGACAACAGATTTCTTAGAAATACTGCTCTATTTAGCTAACATTTTGTTCAGTTTTGTCTCCAGTGGAAGCAGAAAGGGTTTCTTCAGTTGTTAAATCCTAAAAATCAATATACTTTATTTATGTAAAAAGAAATCACTCAATCAATATATTTTTGAACCTTTTAAGTACTAATTTTCTTTTTATCAAGTAGAAAAAAAGTATTTGCCCTAAATCCTTAAAATATAAATGCTATAAAAATTCTTGTACCTTGAAAGCCTTACTGCAAATGAGTGAGTATTATAGACAAAAAAAAGATAGTTCTGATGTTCTGCTAGCCCAAGTCACAAAGCAAGATTTAGAACTCTCTAAATCATTTGGAGATAATAGGATAACTTCACATTAAAAACCTACTAGTTCAGTGTAGCTTATTAACATAGGTACAATAATTACTAAAAAAAGTATTTTCAAATTAAATCCAGCAATATATTAAAAGCACAACATATAAAAGTAAAATGAGTTATCCATGAATGCAATGATGGTTTACTATTAGAAAAAGCTATAAGCGTAATACATTATGTTAAAAAAAAAAGAGAATAACCATAACATTATGTCAGCAGATGATGAACAGTCACTTGATGGAATCTAGAGGCCTTTTGTAATAAATATGCTAAGTAAGTTAGCTCAAAGGCCAACAGTTTGCAAACATTAGCAGTGAACATTGACATAAACAGTGAAATAATAGAGCAACTTCCATTAAAATCAGAAATAAGACAGGTAATTCCAGCACAAGCACTTGTATCGCTTGGTTTTGATGTTCCTAGCTAATACAGCAAGAGAAGAAAATTTAACTAAATAATCAGTGGAAATATCAGGAGAGACAAAATGCATTCTGGGATACTATGATTATATGCTTAGAACAAACCAAAAAAAATTGCAAAAGTAAAATAATAAGAATCTCACCAAAGCAATAATAGAATGATATGAAATGATGGTACATATGATAAATACATATAAATTCACACTTTTTTTATTCAGTGAACACTTCTGAATAGTTTATGTATACCAGCTACTATTTTGGGTGCTATTCAGAGGCAATGGAAGCATTGGGAGGCAGAGAACAAGGAAGCATGTGAATTCGGTCCTGTGTGCTCGCAGTGTCTAAGAAACACTCAGAGGCACAGGACACGGTCTCTGGGTCCACAGTATATGAGCGAAGTTTGCTTTGGGAACCTCTGACACTGACTTCCTCACACCCAGCACTGGTCTGATTCAGAAAGTAGGCTCTCAGTACATGTTAATGAACAAATTTAGTTCTCCACCTAAATGTGATTTATGCTTGCTGTATTTTCTCCTGGAGGATGGTAAATTTCAAATAAACAGACAGTTTGTTCTAGAATAGGAAAAGAATTGTTTAATATGAATCTTTATGAAAAAATTTTTTGTTCTCTACTTTTCTAATTGCTATGATATCTTGTCATTTATTATATTGCTTCTAAAGTGCATCTCCATCTGCTTTGTTGGAAAGATCAATGTACTTCTAGTGACATGCTGTTACACCTTATATTGATACAAACATATTTATTTAGCATTCCTGACCTCCTCCTACATGGAGATAAACATCATTTGTTCATAGATCTAGATGTGCACGAACACAATGAAGAAGGAAACCCAACCCAGGGTTGAGTTTCAACAACTTTGCATCTGAGACCTGCTAGGAGTTCATATTCTGATCTCCTGGCACCCTTTCCATTCCACTGGAGTATAGTTGATCCTTCTAAATGGCATGAAGTCATGTGCTCTCTGATAGCTAGCTGGAGCTCCAGCCACCACAAAAAGGAGGAAATATCCCAGACTTTCTAGAAACCAATAAAGTATTTTGCATATTAAAATCAGAATACACCTACAGAAAATCAGTCAAAAGTACCTGCTAGAAATTCGGATAGACCTAAGGAAGATGGAGATGTCCAGCTCCCACAAAAATGCTATGACTGATGCTTCAGGTTCAAGCCTAAGCAATTACCAAGTCTTCTGTGATGGTTCTTATGCAGGGAAAGCTGCCATCCCTGCACCAGGCGTGGGGCCCAGTGAACACATGGAATTTCCCAAGGGGAGTTGCAGTGAAGGACTCAGGCCACTCTGGCCCACCATGCATTCTTAGTCAGCTAACATTAATAATGAAATGTTGGACCTTTGTTTTCATTTTGGGATTTTTGCTTTAATCCACTACTCTGATACCTATCCGCTCAGTTCTCTTTTCAGCTCCATCTTTAGGTATGATCCTGGATAGAAATCACACCTAAAGCTTATGCTTAATTTAGATATTAGACCATATTCATCCCAGGGATATGGGACTCAAGTTTCGAAAGGAGTTGGGTTTGTTTGACTTGGAAACTTGAAACATGAACAGGTAGTATTATAAATGCTAGATGAGATATGAGGAATGTATGTCCCAAATGCTCTCATTTAACAAGAGGGAAAGTGATGTCCAGAGTGGTGATGGCTGACATGGGAACACATGAGTTGGTGGCAAGAGATCTGAGAGATCTTTCACAGAGCACAGTGTTCATACCCTGTCTTGGGGAAGGAACTCGGCTCCCAGAGAGCAGTGAAACAGACAAGAGCTTGAACTCTGACTTGACTGGCCTTTGTCTTCACCACCACCATGGTCTCTCTTTCTTGGGTGCTGCCAGCTGTCTATCACCTCTTCAAGAAGTTTATGCACATCCTGATCTGAACCAAAGGCAGCGAACTTGCACCAACTCTCTACTCCAACACAGGCTCAGCATTAGTCTCTTCTAGACCAGGGTTCTCAACTGGAGCTGCCTTTAGAAACATGTGGAGACACTTCTGTTGTTTTGACTTCACATGGGTTGTAATAGGCAGTGAGAAGTCAGGAGACCTGGATGCTGTTACGTGTTCTGCAGTCCACAAGCAGGACAGCTCCACCACAGCAGCTGACCAGTGCTGCACACAAAGCTCCAAGGTTGAGAAACCCATTCCAGATTAAGAATCCACAAAATGCATAGCCCAGGAAAGTCCTCTTCTGGTCACTGCATCTCTGTGTATCCATCTTTAAGTGGCCAGACAGGCCTTTTCTCTGAAATTGCTTCCCATTCCCTTGTAGTATTACAGCTATAGTTTCAGAATTCAAGAATTTAGAGTTCCAGAAAACATTTCTAAAAATCGTCCTTTCTACTTATTTTTAGTGTGATTCTTTGCTAATGAAGCCGTCCTCTGAGTGGCCCAAATGGAGTTAATCAGTCCTTCGTGCACCTCTTTGCTCATGCCTCAGGTGTCTCCTCCATCCCATCTTGGACAGGGAGCCCTTGATGTCAAAGGCCCACTGTTAGCAAAGACTGCAACCGGCTGTTGCAGCCCACCTGCCCAGCTCCTTCATCCACACCTGGTTCAGCAGAGGGTACTTCATGGGCTGCCTAACTGTCAGGTTTACAGGAAAGAGCTGCTGACAGGAAGTGTTGACAGCCCCCTGGGAGCTGACTGGCTCAGCAGGACCCTGCTAAGTGCAGGCTGCAGCGAAAGGCATCTCTGAGCCTCCTAAAAGATAAAGATGAAGGACCATACAAAGGAAAGCAGCAGGGTGAGAACCATCACTGAAACCCAGCTGTGGAGGGACACTGGGAGAGGGACAGAGGGAGGAAGGGACAGCAGAGGAAGGAGATCGGGAGCTTCACACCACGGTGTTCCCTCTGCAGCTCCTCATTCTTCTGTTTCTGTATATAAAGTGTTAAGATTCCACTCAGGTCTTCACCCTGTTTTTCAGGACAAGCTTAGCTCCAAACTTCCAAAACTTATGGGTTTCTGAAATAAAAGGGTTTATTGAGCCAGAAAGGATGGGCCAGGTCCTGACACAGGTTCCCTCAGCCACCAACAGCAAGGCTGGGCAGCAGTTGGGAAGATATCTGTGTGATCTACAACACAAGAATATTTTACGAGGAATGTCTGGGAAAGAAAAGCATGTTGTTTATATTGAACCTACATTGACTATAGATCAGAGGGAGTTCATGAAGGGGGAAGCTCGAGATGGAAAACTCCAAGAGCAGAAGCAGCTGGTGCCCCTGGATTGGTTGGGGCTGCAAGCAAGATGCCACAGCACCTCAGGGTCCTAATGGGATTTGTGCTATTTTACTATAATGCTTGAGAATGTGAAAGGATTTTCTATCCTTTTCAATCTGTAGTTGATTACAGACTAATCTCTCCATTTCTCCTCCGTTCCATCTTACAACCCTTTACAATTAAATTTAGGACATAGCAGGGTTTTTTCCCCTCTCATCAAGCTCTACCAGTTCACTGAGAGCTCACTGATGATTCAAACCTCAGGTCTAAGGCATCAAAGCTGAGAGGGACACATAACATTGGCACTAGTCGAGACTGAGTACCCCTGATAGGAGCTGGCTTCACGCACCACATATGGGGCTGACTTTGAATCTTTGCCACCTGTGTCCCTTCTAATCAAAGTGACTTCTAATCAAAGGTGACTCTCACTGGAGTTGATTATGCTTTTTAAATTGTCATGGCTTATGTAACATCATCTAATATGTCACTTCTAAATAGTTGAATATCCCAATATGTGTGAGGAAGAGGGAGAAATGAAGGAAGGCAGCAGGTAGGAGGGAAGGAAGGACAAAGAGAAGGAAGGACAGAAGTTGGAAGGGAGGGAGAGAAAAAGGGAGGAAGGAAGGAAAAAAGGAAAGAGAGAGAGAGAGGAAAAAACAGAGAAAGGAGGGGCAGAAGGATGGAGGGAGGGAGGACAAAATAAGAAAACTTCTAAGTTGCCACATTGTGTGGTCAAGAATCCTGAACCCTCAAGTGGATTGGTAAGTACAGGGTTTTAGAAGGAACAACTTGCTTCCTGATAATGAATGGGATTTCTCAGGACAGCAAAACCTGTGCAAGCATCAGGGCACCCTTGTCCATAGAGTAGTCAGCCTGACGTTTCACCTGGTCTACAGAGGGGCTCCAGATAGACAGAGCCACTCAGAAGGTCACTTTTATGTTGAACTGAGAATGAGACACTCTCAGGGCTTTCGAGGTGATGGAAGGCAGAGCAACAGATTCCCCCTCTGCATTTCAGACACATGCAAACTGTTTTCCCACGCCTCCAGGAAATGTAGGTGGGGGCACAAATTTCTATCTGAACAAATTTTTAAGACTAAATATCTGTAATACTATTCAAGCTCTTTCAAAGCATCAAAAAAAGAAAACCATTAAATTGTAAATGCTATGGGGCGCAACAGACAGACTAATCACCACTGAGAAATCCAAATTTGAGAGTCTATTAGAGGAGCGGCTGACTGTCTCACACAATGCCCCAAAAATGGCTATTGGGAAAACAGCCCTGTCTATAGGGTTGCAGGGGTTTTTATACCAACATCAATCATAAGTGTTTGTTGCTCTGATTCAAAACTATAAACTAACATCATGAAATCTAAAATCATTAGCAGAAGGGGGAAGTGGGTCAAAATGACCTTACTTAGGTACAAATTCAAGAATGGTTACTAACATCTAGACAATCACTGCTGACATCACTGTTGACTTGGTACATTGTTTAGCAAAATAGGAATCAAAAAAAGAACAATTTTTCATTATACAAGAATTGTCATTTTGTGTTGCCAATCAAGTCATGCTAAGTAACTGATGATGGGTACAGAAGCAGGGTATTCCCAAGGGAAAAGCTTTTCCTATATAACATGAAGTCTCAAGGTAAAATGGAGTCTGTTTAGTCATTGCCCATAGAGCCTAGCCTATAACATTTCCATGGAGTCAAATATGTCAAACTGTCCCAGAAAATGTGTCATAACACTGGCATCAAAAGGACTGATGGAAACAGTATTAAAAAAAAACTAACAAATCTATACAAATTGATGAAAAAATATAAATAAAAATTGGTGGTAAGCCTATTTTTAAAAATGAACCATGATAAAGAAGTACTTATTCTACAAATGCAAAGATGGTTCAATATTAGTAAACCTATTAAAACATTACCTTATGTTTAATAGATAAAAAGCCATGTCATCTCCTATGTGGAAATTAAAGTGGAATTTTTTTTTTATTTTAAAGTTTTCTTTTTTTATTTTGATTCATTGCACACAAGTGAATTACAGCTGTTGTTTCTCTGGATGTACATAAAATAGAGTCACACCATTTGTGTAATCATACATATACATAGGGTAATGATGTTTGTCTCATTCTGTAATTATTCTTACCCCTTCCCTGATCCCACTCCCCTTTTTTCCCTATGCAATCCATCCTTCTTCCATTCTTGCCTCCCTCCCACCCCGCATTATGTATCATCATTCACTTATCAGAGAGATCATTCGGCCTTTGGTTTTTTGGGATTGGCTAATCTCACTCAGCATGACCATCTCCAGCTACATCCATTTACCTGCAAATGCCATAATTTTATTCTTCTTTAAGGCTGAGTAATATTCCATTGTGTATATATACCACAATTTCTTTATCCATTCATCTATTGAAGGGCTTCTAGGTTAGTTCCACAATCTAGCTATTGTAAATTGAGCTGCTATGAACATTGATGTGGCTGCATCACTGTAGTAATCTGATTTTAAGTCCTTTGGGTATAGGCCAAGGAGTGGGATAGCTGGGTCAAATAGTGGATCCATTCCAATTTACTAACGAATCTCCATACTGCTTTCCAGAATAGTTGCACTAATTTGCAACCCTACCAGCAATGTATGAGTACACGTTTTTCCCCATGTCCTTGCCAACACCTATTGTTGCTTGTATTCTTGATAATAGACATTCTAATTGGGGCAAGATAATATCTTAGGGTAGTTTTGATTTGCATTTCTCTTATTACTAGGGATGTTGAACATTTTTTCATATATCTGTTGATTGCTTGTAGGGCTTCTTCTGTAAAGTGTCTGCCCATTTCCTTAGCCCATTTATTGATTGGATTATTTGTATTCTTGGGGTAAAGTTTTTTGAATTCTTTATAGATTTTTGAAATGAGTGCTGTATCTGAAGTTTGTGTGGCGAAGATTTTCTCCCACTCTGTAGGTTCTCTATTCACATTGCTGATTGTTTCCTTTGCTGAGAAAAAGTTTTTTAGTTTGAACTTTTCCCAATTATTTATTTATTTATTTATTTATTTTTGATTTTTTAAAATATTTATTTGTTTGTTTTTCCCTTGTGATAGAAAGAAACATCAAAGAATCTGTCAGAAACTTTTCCCATGGTTTAAATTTCTTGAAATCAGAGTTTCCATAAATAAGGATCAGTTTCAACTGCTCCATAAGATACCATCAAGGTGATATTAATGTTTAACAACTTTTAAAGTGCTATCTAAACTGTCATTAATTTATTCATATAACTGTTGAGGCAAAATAATGGATAATGCCTATTTTTAAATTATTTTTATTCAATGTATTATTTTCTCTATTTTCCTGAATTTTATTGTGATAAAAGTTGCTTTACATTGAATATTAAAAAGTATTAAAATGAATATTTGATACTTTTGAAGTCATATTCTTCTAAAGGAGTCATTTTATCTTTGAATTTTATTGATGATATTAAAAAAATAAACATGATTATAGAGATCGGAAGCATGTATCCTGAAATCTCAATCCTTTAAAATAATACTCCACATTTCAGGTCCTTGGTGTTCATTATATACTTTCCTTTCTTTTAGAAGAGGCTAGATTGCTGCAGTAACTCCTTCTCACTCAACCAATTGGACAACCCTGACTTTCTTTTTATCCTGAGTTGTCTTTGTTTCAGAGTCTTTCATGTAGTTTGATTCTCTGGAGCTAAAAGTCAGTCATTTTGCAAATAGATCATGGCACCAAGAGACAAGTTAAGCTATTATATTTCCCTAAAGAAAGGAACTTATAGACACTCAGAATTATATCAATAGTTTTACATTGTTTTTTTTAATTAGCTAATGCTCTCAATAATTATTCAATGAATCCCTGGTATGTGTAAGATATGTTAGTGACCATGGATATAGAGACAATTATGGCATAATGGA
>JAJEJO010000418.1:79226-118652 GCA_020662805.1 Glaucomys volans
CTATTGCTCTGTAGTATAGTTGGAGGTCTGGTATTGTGATACCCCCTGCTTCATTTTTCTTGCCAAGTATTGCTTTAGCTATTCTGGGTCTCTTATTCCTCCAAATGAATTTAATGATTGCTTGCTCTATTTCTATGGAGAATGTCATTGGGATTTTAATTGGAATTGCATTGAATTTGTATAGCATTTTTGGAAGTATGGCCATTTTGACAATATTAATTCTGCCTATCCAAGAACATGGGAGTTCTTTCCATCTTCTCAGATTCTCTTTAACTTCTTTCTTTAGTGTTTTGTAGTTCTCATTGTACAGGTCTTTCAGCTCTTTTGTTAGATTAGTTCCCAAGAATTTTATTTTTTTTAGAGGCTATTGTGAAAGGGGTAGTTTTCCTAATTTCTCTTTCAGATGATTCATCACTTATGAATAAAAATGCATTAGATTTATGAGCATTATTTTTATATCCTGCTACTTTACTGAATTCATTTATGAGTTCCAGAAGTTTTCTGGTGGAATTTTTTGGCTCATCTAAATATAGAATCATGTCATCAGCAAATAGGGATAGTTTGAGCTCTTCTTTTCCTATTCGTATCCCTTTAATTTCTTTGGTCTGTCTAATTGCTCTGGCTAGAGTTTCAAGGACAATGTTGAATAGAAGTAGTGAAAGAGGGCATCCTTGCCTTGTTCCAGTTTTCAGGGGGAATGTCTTCAATTTTTCTCCATTTAGAATGATATTGGCTGTAGGCTTAGCATAGATAGTCTTTACAATGTTAAGGAACATTCCTACTATCCCTATTTTTCCTAGTGTTTTGAGCAAGATAAAGTGGAATTTTAAAAGCCAATATATAATCTTAGAAAATAAAAGATCATCAATAAAGATGCATTAACATTTTAGAATATTCTCCCCAATTACATTCTTTCCAATGTAACAAATTACCACAAATGAGACCACTTAACACAAATTACTATCTATAGATCTTGGTGTAAAAATTCCCCAATGGGTGGAATGGACTAAAACCACATTTTGGGCAGGGCTGTGTCCCTTTCTGGTGGCTCTTGCCAATTTTATCTTCTGTGACATCCCATGACCCTCCTGCATCCCTCTTATAAGAGCTTTGTGATGATATTGGGCCCACCCAAATAAACCAAGCTCCTTAAGGTAGTTACATCTAAGAAGCTCTTCTTACTGTGTAGGATATAGAGTGGCATATTTAGAATTCTGAGAACTGGGACATGTCATACCCACATCAAGAAAGGCTAGACATGTCCTTAGCATTATGAATGTATACTTCTTTTACTATCCTAACCACAATCCTAGGAAGTTAAACCAGACATATTCCACTAAGGTCAGGAACAAGATATCAATACATTATTTCATTCTGTATAAGAGATGCTAGCTAATGCAATCAAAGAGAATCAATAAATAGAAAAAAATCTTTTGGAAAGGAAAAGAATGACTAATATTTTAGGTTATATTTGTTTATTTACAAAAAGTAAGATGTAAAACATGAAATCTTAAAATCACAAGAGAATATCATAATAGCTAGGTGCAAAATTAATATAAATATGTAAATGAATATCAACTAGTGGAGACATGGCATAAAGTTAAGAAAATAAAATAATAGCATTAGCAAGAACACCAAAAAGATACAATATTTAGAATTACACATAATCATAAATATGTAAGATATATATGAAGAATACATTTAGCAATGTATTCTTAAAGAGGAAAACTAATAATATATTTTCTTAATTCATATATAAATTAAACTAATTCATATTAACAGATATTTTTCACTAAGTAAATCACACATTTATTAAGAATATACTTGAAACTTGATACTCACTCACGGATATGTTTTATGCCCTTTCATTTAATACAGTCAGCAATCTGGGGCAGGCATATCCTGAACAAAATTTTATTTTAAATGAAATAAGATGATCATAAAATTCACTTCAAGAACAAATTGAGCAATAATCACCAGAAATATTATGAAGAGAAACAAGTAGACATTAACCTCACCAGATATTTTTTAAATATTTTGAGTTCAGAATAATTTAAATATGTTACAGATTTTATTTAGACAGATCAAAGGAATATACCAGATTATCCAGGAAAAATACCTCATTCAGGAATGAGAAATTAATGTATGATCGATTTGTCATTTCAGATTATTAATGAAAATATGTTATTTAATAAATGGTATTGGAATGATTTTTAAAAAGCAAACTGAAAAATATAAATAGGATATATTCATTATACCTTAGTCTAAGACAAATATCATAAATAATATAAGCAACTTTTAAATTTGTAAAATAATACCACAAGTATGGTAGAAAAATCATGAACAATAATTTTTAATAAATTCAGATTGCCTTTAAAATCAAAGCACAAGTCCTAGAAACCATAACATAGTTACTGATACATTGATTTAATCACCTGATGGGATTATCTGGTAATGAAAGGGTGGGGTGTGGCTGGGAGTGATGGGGTCAGGGGATATGATGGAGAAAGATGGAATAAGTGGGGCTATAATTGTTGATTGCTACAGCTGCATAATAAGTATGTAGAAGGTGTTTTTTATATATTTCTGCTCTATGTTTTATTTTATTTTTTTCTCTAATACCACCTTATTTTTAATTTATTTTGATTCATTGTACACAAATGGAGTACAGCTGTTGTTTCTCTGTTGTACATGAAGTAGAGACACACCATTTGTGTAATCCTGCATGTACATAGGGTAATGATGTTTGTTTCATTCTGTTATTATTCTTACCCCCCAACCCGATCCTACACCTCTTTTTCCTCTATGCAATCCATCCTTTCTCCATTCTTGCCTCCCTCCCACCTCACATTATGTATCATCATCCACTTACCAGAGAGATCATTCGGCCTTTGGTTTTTTGGGATTGGCTCACTCAGCATGACATTCTCCAACTTCATTCTTACTGTGTTTTAAATTCAAATAACAGAGTTTCAAAAAGATAGAAAATGTATATCCTACAAATAATCAACCTAAAAGTCCACCTGATTTTATTTCATCCAACAGTGATAGCACACGATACTTCTTGTTTGGAAGAGAGAATTTATGAAACCACACACTAGAGTTTAAAAAGGAGAATGACATGCCTCTATGGAATATTTGATGTTAAATTACATAAGAGGAAATCAGTGGGATTATCTATGTATTTAGAGAAATCAACCTGAGATAATGACCATACATTGTGTGCAGCAATGTGTAAGTATTTTTTTTTTCTAAGTTCAGAGGGAAAAAAAAACACTACTTGCCAATATAATCATATAATCTTAATCATTTTGGAAATAAAATGAGATACAAAAAGTTCAGAACATTTCTCAAGGGAAAAGACAAAGTCAACAGACAAATTCCAAACCGGAAAGAAACTAAGCACAACCCATATCACAGATCATCAGGCAGAAGGCTCAGGGCTAGCATTGCATACAGCTTTTGGTGACCCTTTCAACAAATTGCATAAATATTTTTTTTTTTTAACAATTGGAAGCAGGTACCCTAGAATCAGATGCAAATGAATTCTCTTTGTGGAGATAACAGAAGATATCAGGTGCAAATGGACTCTCTTTGCTTCCTGGTTGCTCTTCCATTTTATAAGGAAAGCAGGAGAGCAAGCATGCAAATCCATGCTGCTCAGCAGAATTGTAATCCCTCCTGGGGAGGCAAACTGCTTGAATCTCTTCCTAATGTTGTTGGAAGTGGAGACCAAGTCCAGCCTACACTGCTAGGGAGAAGAGGAGTCTCTGGCTCATTGCCAGGCAACCAGGAGAGAGCTGCCACTGTTAGTCACAAATTCACCTTTTGTCTTTCTACACAAAGAGCTGATTTTAGTGATGTATAAAGTGCTCCTATAAATTAATAAGAACAATGACAAGGTAACAAAAAATGGGCAAGGTTTATGAATTTAGATTCCTTGAACAAAAAAGGACAAAAGACTGCAATATATGTAAAATTACTTAGTCCCAGTAACAATTAAATTGATGCTAACTTTAGGGAGAAAGAGATATTGTTATGGTTTGGATGTGAGGTATCCCCCTGAAGCTCATGTGTTAGGCAATGCAAGAAGGTTTGGAAGAGAAATGATTGAGTCATGAAAATCTTAACCCAATCAGTGAGCTAATCACTTGATGGGATTAATTGAGTGGTAGCTGGAGGCAGGTAGGGTGTGGCTGGAAGAGGTGGGGCATTGGGGCCATGACTTTGGGGTATATATTTGTACCTTGCAAGTGGAGTCTCTTTCTCTGTTGCCTGATGATGTGAGCTGCTTCCCTCTGCCACACTCTTCCACCATGATGTCCTGTCTCACCTCAAGCCCTGAGGACTGGAACTGGCTGTCTATGGACAGAGACCTCTAAAACTATGAGCCCCTAAATAAACTCTTCCTCCTCTAAAATTGGGGTCAGTGTTTTGGTCATAGCAGTGAAAAAGCTGACTAACTGCTTGCATCTCTTCCTAATATTGTGGGAAGTGGAGACTAAGTCCAGCCATATAGGCTGGACTTAGTGTGGAATTGGGAAGGGCTATACATGGAGTTAAACAATATCATTCATATTGTATTTTTTTTTGGGGGCTGTAGGTGGACACAAAGATTCTTTGTTAAGTGTTCAGTTGTATTTTTTCCTATGTGTAAATATTTTATGCTTCGATTTTACAAAGAAAAAAATATAGGTACATTCTGCATACCAGTTATACAGGAGGTCATTGTCATGTTTCTTAACTAGGAAAAGACTGAGACTACCAAAATGTCTAAGTTCAGAGTGCTGTTTAAATAAATGATATTGCCTTCACTGAAAGCAGTGATAGGCAGTGGTTAAAAAGGAATGAGACGGAATATTGCTATATCTAATGATGAGAAATAATCCTTGATATCTAAGTAAATACAGAAGCATCCTGTAGAGTCTTGAATGTAGAATGTTGTCATTTGCATAACAAGTAGGGAATGTGTATATTAAAATGTGGAAACACAAACACAGGATCATCTGCAGCTAATTAACAGTTGCTGGTGAAGGGTAATTAAATGTTGAACAGACAGGGTCCAGAGTAAGAAAGAGAACACTTTCGTTT
This sequence comes from Glaucomys volans, assembly GCA_020662805.1. Lineage (NCBI taxonomy): Eukaryota > Metazoa > Chordata > Mammalia > Rodentia > Sciuridae > Glaucomys > Glaucomys volans. The sequence goes on from JAJEJO010000418.1 coordinate 84,318, forward strand.
CACTGTATACTCTTACAAACATTTTGAATTTTCACATTTCACTTGCATGTGTTAAATATTCAGCAAGCAAATAGATATCTTAAACGAACAACTGGCATTCACATCCCATCTGGCATACTTCAAGGGCATTTACTGTTATATCCTCAATATTACTGATGCCTTCTATGAGCCTCCTGTTGTAGGCACTAGGGTCATAGCAGATTCCACCTGCAAGAAACTGCCATTCTGATGATGGGGACATGTCTAACAAGTTCTCCCACTCTTCTCAGTTCAAAGTTATCAAAGATCCCCAGCCACATGGTCTCAAGACTGATACTCTCAGTAGAATCTTAACTCCACTCCCTCAGACTCCCTGTCCTGTTCCTTACTCCCTTGGTCACACCTGTGCTCAGGCAACCCTGATGACTTGCTGCCCATGTGTACCCAACAAGTTGTTCGTCTTGTTTCCTCCAGCTGGGGCTTGCTTTATTTCACCCCTTCTGTCCCAGAGTCTTCCCTCTTTGTGGCTCTGTTAGAAGGCAATGACTTCTCTAAATCCTTGTTTAACCTCTCTGAAAGTAAGCTTCCATCCTCCTTAACCAGCCCTTTCTGCTACTGCATGCAACCTTATGCTGCTTTTTTTTATGTTTGTGAAATTTTATAGGTGTTTATTCTCCTTGAAGACAAGGACTCTTTCCTAGCCATCTCCAATTCTCCATCACCTCCAATACGTTGTCATTGATCAACACAAAATCACTGAATAAATTAATAACTACCAAGAGAGTGAACAAGTAATTATATCAATGAATATAAAACAATCATAAAAGATGGTGATATAAATATATATCTATGTTGGAAAAATTAGCCTGCAGCTAATACATGGAGTTATCCCAAGGGAAAGTGAATATCTAACAAAAGAGTGTCTTAAATATGATCAACCAAGGGAAGTACTCCAAAGAAAAAGAGGTGGAAGCAGAAACCCTCAAATAGACTACCTCCACCCACCTCCTAACCCTCAGCAAGGCAAGTTCTCATCATCTGTAATTTTTTAAGCCACAGGGCTGAGTCTGTCTGCCTGGCCCATGCATTGATTTTATTTTTAGACATAATGAACTATAATCCCAGTACCCATTCTAAACTGAATTAGCATGTTTATGACTTCCAGGTAATAGCATAACGCTGTACATTACCCATTTATGTCAGCTGGAATGCTAAGTATAAGAGCAAAAACAACTCACATTTTAGAGCATGTGGCTTCACATGGGGCACCTCAATGTGAGCTGCCAAAGATCCCGTTAGATCCTGTTGCCTCCAGATTATTATAAACCATCAATAGCAGGGCCTCCAGGTTTCCTTGGCCTGGAACAGTGTATTTTCTTGGATGGAAGAGATTCAAGCTGGGAATTCTAGAACTGCTGGACCATTTTATGTTCCTTATTTTTGACAGTGGCTCCCTGCTGCCTTTTCTTCTGTATTGCTGGGTGTATAAACCAGGTATATATAGAAAATACGGCTGGAACCTTGGAGGATCTATCATTTTAAACCCCCCTTTTTAAAGGGAGCATGAACCTTGTAACATTTTCAGTGAGCTCAGAGCATCAGTGCTACTTCAGGAAACCAGAATCGAAAGTCTGACCTGACTTACTATTCTCTAATCTTTTTCCTCTAAGCTGCAGTGAGTAACTTGAAATATCTCTCTCTCTCTCTCTCTCGCTCTCACTCTCTCTCTCTCTCTCTTTCTCTTGCTCTTTCACTCTCTCTGATTTGCTCAATTGGTTGATAAAATCGACAATAACCTGTATCCCAGAAGTTAGCCTTATGCTCTGGCACTACTTTCTTGCAAATGTGACCTTTCTTTTGTCTTTGAATCACATAGGTAGCTGTTGCCTATTTTTGTTGAAATAAACAGTAATACAATATGTGCTGGCTTATGTCAGACTTATTTCATTTGAGAATATATCTGTGAAATGCCTCAAAATTATTAGATGTTATTGTACATTATTCATTGTCATGCTGTATAAAACTCCACTGTGTGAATACACCACCATTTGTTTCTCTATGCTACTCTTGCTGGTTATTGTGTGCTTCCAGTTTGGAGTTCAGTGTGGCTATGAGCATTCTAACAGATGTCTTTTGATACAATATGCACACACTTCTTATTCTTGGGGATTTGCTTGTGTTTGACATTAGTAACACACCCAGTTTTGCTAGCTTCATACTTCCACTAGCAATATATTAGCATTCCAGTTATTCCAAATGTTGCCAACACTAGTGACTTTACCTCTTCCTCATTTTAGTCTTCCTGCTGGGTATATAATAGTATTTCAGTGTGATTTTAATGTTAATTTGAATTTGAATTTTTATGCTAAGTAATGAAGATCTATGCCTTTTGGACCATTGGATAATCTAAATCATGGAGTATCCATTTTAGATGTCTGTTTTTAATTACATTGCCAATTATTTTCTTATTGGTTCCTAGAAGAGTGTACATATATAGAATATATATGTGTGTATATATATATATATATACATATATATGTGTGTATATATATATATACTTATATAGAAATAAATGTGTATTATATGTAAAGAGAAATACATGTGTGTTTATACATATTTATTTGCTGAGTATGAGCCATTTGTTGAATGTATGTATTATAAATATGTTATTACATTCTGTGAGTCTCCTTTTCACGCTCATTTTGATGAGTAAAATCCCTTAATTTTAATACAGATAGTTTTATCAAGTCTTCTTTTATTATTGACACTTTTTGTAACTTATTTAAGAAATATGCACTGACCAAAATTTTATAAATATATTCTCCTGGTTTTTACTAAAAGCTTTATTGTTTTATTTTTCATATTTGAATCTATAGTTGATGCTAGACTTGATTCTTCTGTGTGGTTTGAAGTAGCTCATTATTTATTTCCTTGAAATCAGTGGGTTTAGAACTAGTTATGGAAAAGATGATCCTTTCCTCAGGGCACTGGAGCATCATCTGTTTTAAAATTAGGTGACCATGACATATGGAATCTGTTTCTGGAAAGATTTGATTCCATTATTACATCATTTATCCTTGTCTTAACATCAACTCCTTAATTTCTTTACCTTTATACTAGGTATTGGCAACTGGTAGTTAAAATCTTCAAGCTTTCTTTTTCTGCTTTTGTATTGCCTTTGATATAGTTCAGTCCATATCAATTTAAGATGAACCTTGTGAAATTTTTCTCCCTTTCCACTTTCATAAAAGAAAATCTGCCAAGCTCTCATCTGTAATTGCATTGGTCATATACATTAATTTGGGGAAGAATTGATATTTTCAAAATATGGACTCTTATAATCCATGAACATAGTTTGTCCCTGCTCTTATTCAGATCCTCTTAATTTGTTTCAATAAAGTTCTTTAGACTTTATATCTGTTATACAGAATCAGTTTTATTTTCTAGTTCATTGAAGGCCAATATATTCATTACCAGTGGTATGAACTGAAAGTTTGTGTCCTGCAAAACCATGTCAAAAACCTAATCCCCAATGTGACGATATTTAGAAGTGGGCCCTTTTGGAGACAAGAAAGGCTAGATTAGGTTAGATTGGAGCCCTAATAGTGGGATTAATGCCTCTTAAAAAGATGAGTATATATAAAGTCCTTCTCTTTTCATCATGTGAGAACATAAAGAAAAGACTATCTTCAAACCCAGAAGAACACCCACACCAGACAGCATATGTGTCTTGATCATGAGCTCCCAGCCTCCAAAACTGTGAGAAGTGTTAATTATTTGGGTTACTCAATGGAATGTATTTTTTTTAGAGTATCCCAAAATGAATGAGACAACTACTACATATGATCAGGTCATAACCCATGCCACGTGTGACTTACCAAATTACAGCACAGTCTTGTTTGCACACATTTCAATGAATAAATCCATTGACCATGGGTCTGAACATTGTAGAGATGTCACACCAGCATAAAATTTTCTAAATGTTATTTCTGCATATATCCCTAACTGCAAGAAACCAAACAATAGACTGGCTCTGTCCTGGAACCACACTTTGAGTGGTTGTGGTACAGAGGTCTTTCACATCTTTCATTAGATTTTTTGCTATGCATTTTTTTATGTTTTTATAAATGGTATCATTTTAAATTCTCCCAATATGATTTTTGAACTAATTAATTTCTTCATCATTTTGCTTCCCTCAAGGAAATGAGCTTTCAGATGCCATTGTTTCCAAGAACATCTGTTTCTAACAGATTCTTGAGTCTTTTTGATCTGCTATGTTTGGAAAAACAAGCTAGATTATCCTGGAATTCATCCTTTCAGAAAGAAACATGTTTTGTTATCCTCTGTTCTGTTTTCTAGTCTCTTCTGATGACATTAAGCTGATCTTCACTCAATGAAGTATAAAGTAAATTTTTCATTCACTCTTCTAAAGAGCTTAATAAATTGGCAGTCTTCTACCTATGTAAATTATAGATGAAAATCCATGTGTTCTGTAAGATCTATTGATTTAAAACTAAGCATCATTACCTCTCTATTTCACCCCAAGGGATGATTATATTAGTACTTTTAAACTAAACCAGTAATAACTCATAGTTTTAAAGGAATTCTTGCTAGAACAGACCCTATGGTACAGGGAATTTGAGTTGTTTCTCTGATTCTATAAATATCATCAAAGGTGAAAGTAATCTAGAATTCTCTCCTGACAGACATTCCTGCACTTTCCCTTCACAATGTTGTAGTTCAGTTTATGCAAAAGACTCCTCCTTTGCCTACTCTGCTTCACACTATGCACTAGACCCGGTGTTGGTCTGAGGTGATAGGACAGTGGAGTGAGTGTTGCTTTCTGGTTTCACCTTCCATGGACAACAGATTCAAACGTTTCTTCCTCACCATCCTTTCTTCCTGGAATCTCACGTATTTCATCAAAAAATCAGGTACAAATGCACGTGACCAAGTCTTGCCTCTTTGGCTTTAATCTGTAGTAGATAAACCAGCTTAAATATTACAAATGCAGTTTTGACTTGTCATTAAATGACCTATCATTCTCAAGACTCACTATCGAGAAAAGTCTATGGGCCATTGCTTCATTAATTATAAAGTCCTAAAATGCTCAATCTAGAAGTATTCTAAGAAGTTATTTATTAAGGAAAAAAAGACCACCATATATATGGAAACAAATGCACAAATTTACTAACAGTGAAACAAATTAAAGCAACAAAAATTCATTTTTATTAATCTCTTAGAAACCAGGTGAGTTGAGAAGCTCTCAAGAATTCAGTGCCTGAAGCTGAGCACAGATTTTAAGTTTGAGGATGACCTGAATGAGACCCTATGAAACCTGGTGAGGCCCTGTCTCAAAATTTTAAAAATTGAAAAGACCTGAGGTTGTTGATGTACAGTGGTTTTGCACCCTTGGGTTAAAAAAAAAAGAATTCAGTGCCTTCCTTCCTATATTGAGGGGAGAAACATATTAATAACTACTTAATATGATTTTTATAAATAATAAGTGAGATAATTCCTGTGAATCATTTTGCAACAAGTGGTGCATATTGTGCATGCAATAGATAGTAGCTCTTGTTTACAAAGTATTGCATGATATTCTGGGTACAAGTGATGTGGTATTATTCTTTACCTCAGTTTCCTCCCTTGCCCTCTAGTAGAATTCTTCTTTTCATGCCTCAGGCATGTTGCTCTGATTCAGTAACTCTGTGCCCTCCCACAGCTGGAAATTTTAGTCTGTCTCAGTGGATGGAAACCATGATTTCTGGGACTAGCACTTATGACTTCTAGAACTCTGGCATGGAGTCCTCCTGGATTTCAAGACAAGACAAGTAGAAATCTGCTTCATTAGCTTACATAAAACACCAGGGATCCTGATCAGTACACTGAGCAGGTAGGTATTTACCGAAGTTGCTTTTGAATTTCAAATATTTAATAAGTTTTTATGGAGTTTGTATATTCGGATCTAACCTGCATATCTATTGGACAATAACTGAAAAAGAAGTTCACATACTAGCCCACAAGAAATACAGGCCAGAAAAGGATCAGTCAACAGGAAAATAATGCAAGTATTCTGCTTTTAAGAGATTTGATTTATTCTTGATCCTCTTTGACTCTTTCTTCTTTATTATGGCACAATGAAAATGGAAAACATTGGGAGCAAATGAACTGTTTTGAAACATCTCCCTTAGTAAATTCAACTCCAGTGTAAACATTGCAATGCCTTTACTTCATCTTGGAGAATTCACATGAAATACCCTCTGCAAATACTCAGATTCATGGCATATTCTGCAAACAGCTCTGCTTAACAGCAATCTGGAGACACTAGGAGATTTGCAGAAGGACCAAGTCTTCAAGAGTCTCTATAGAAGCCAGTGAGTGAGGTCAGCTGATCATAAGCATTGCTATTTGCTACTCTGCAGCAACCCAAATTTAGGACCTAAAACAGTACTTGAATTGCTCAGCCTTAGTATACAATGTTGTATTGGAATCATTGGCAGTAAGAGTATGTGCAAATTAGAAAAATACCTACAGCAACAATACCTGTGATAAGTAACAATATTAAACAAATACCTTTGAAACGACTCATGAATGACCATACTGTCTTGATAGCCCTTCAATATTTGGCAATAATAATAAAATAACAACAACTTCCATTGGTGAAATGAACCTTGGCTTTGTTAGAACACACTAGCTCTGTCATGACCACCCTGCCATTCTTCTACAGAACATTCCTGTGATTCTTGGAGCATAGGTCTGCCTCCTTATGGTCAGCTACTGAAGTGGATACAATTAATAAGCTCTTTCTTTCCTTTTTTTTTTTTTAAAGACACTTTCAACATGCTACTTCCAACTGAAAACTTTCAAAGCTTCCCTGTTTGCACTCTTTGTAGCTCGATACTTGGGATCTCCAGTGTGTGAATCCACACCTTAGGGTTGCTATTACAGTTTTGCAAAGAGCTCTCTGTTCGAGCAACACAAGTCAATTCTTGCTCCTTTGAAACTGCCACCCCAGTTTTTAAGAGTCACCAAACAATTTCCTGCACCCAGAATTTACAACTTTTTTTTGCTGTTCTGAAAGCAACTTAAACCTCCCCCTTGCTAAGGAGGATTCCCAGAACACCTCAACGTTCCTTCAGTCCCTCTGATACCTATACTTTATGTCATTTACTTGGTAATGCTATTGCTGTGGTCATTGTTATTGTTGAGTACATGTATTTGTGTATCATTTATTCAACTGATATTTATTGAAGAACCATTGTCCTGAGCTGTCCTGAGCTCAGAAGACAGGCTGGTAAAAGATATTTCTGTGTCCTTGAGGATGGCTAGATTCCACAGCGATGGCATCCAAGCAAGTACATTTTCACAAGTCTCTATGGAGATGTTGGTGTAGCCCCAATAAGAGACAGGTAAGGAGAAGATAATGGAAGGTCAAAGATAACTTGTCAGGAAAGATCACACACTGAGGTATGTCTGATGATATATATATATATATATATATATATATATATATATATATATATGAATGGCTAATATTCATTCAGCACTTAGTAGGCATGTTAAGTTTTAACATGATGGTAACCAGAACTGCAAATGAGTCTATGTGTCTTCAGGATTCTGATAAATAGGATTATTTAGGCTGCTAAAGAGACAAAAACATCTGGGCACCAAAAGAGCAAAATGATCACAATTAAGAAAACAAGATATCTGACCAACTTGGAGTTCCATAAATAGGTTAGTTTGAGTAGAACATAAAGAAAGAGGAGGGAGGCACTATATATTAAGATCAGCTTTGAGTAAATGCATAGAATAAGTCTCTGAATTTTTCCCTGGGGACCTTGCCATCACCCACTCTTCTTGGACATGTCTTATTTCAGCTTCTACTCAGAACACCAGAACCTTCTTTACAGAAGCCTGCAACTGGAGAAGATTTAGAAGGAAACATTAGAAGTGAATCTATTTAAATATACACTGTCTCCTTTCTTATTTCCAGAGCCAGAAAGTTTAGAAACAGGGCTATTCTCAGTCACATTTCATGTTCTGGTATGACCTCGTAAGCAGGCAGTTGGTCTTCCTTAAAGTGAGGGGAAATGAAGCATAGTTGTGTTGGGAATCCTCAATATGCCTGGCAGGCACGCAGTCAGCGACTCAACGGCTTGCCAGGTGGTGCACTGAGGATTCTGTGTGAATCAGAAGAATGTCAGGGGTTGCAGAGTCATTTCCTGCATCAAATCAGTCACACGACAGTAGAACTCGCTCCTGGTCTTTGTACACACGGAAGGAGTTGGGCAGCTCTGGTCACACACTTCACACACATTATCTCACCCTCACACAAGTGTTGCAAATTAGGCTTCTTGTTCCTATTGTGCTGAAAATTAAAAGTGAAGCCATGAGTAAGTCAATTCATAGTCCAAGGTCACAGTACCAGGGAGGACTGGAGCTGGAATGTGAACAGATCTGCGTGTCACCAAAGCCCCTGCTGTCACCAGCAAACACATCTTACCACTTTTATTCCTTTCCTTGCTTGTGATGACCTTAGATACGGCTTCGAGCCCTTTGGTTTGAACATCCTGGGCCTGTGGTTATGGTGGGAAAGACATAGTTCTCCGCTGCCTAGAGCACATTATTTGTCTGGTCTGGAAATGCCGCCATTTAGGGAACCCGATAATCAGTATTTCATCAAATGAAGTTAACATGTTTGAACTTGCTTTAGAGGAACCTAATCTAGGCTTCATCATCACCTGTGAATGGAAACGAATTAGGGGGCTGGCAATGTCTGATGGAAAAAAATACAACCTGTTCTGACAAACATTCATCAGAAACTGAGGCCTGGAGGGCACCCATTCCCTGCATGGTGTCCCTGTAGAGTTTGCAGAGGAAGAGAATCATTCCATTTGAGCCATAACTAAAAGTACTCAAGTTTAATCTGCAAGTGCAGACTTTGAGAATCATTAATATCCTCCTAGAAAATCCTACTAAGGGATATTCATGATGTCAAAGTGAATTTGTTTTCTCTAGTTCATAGTCTAGTGAGAGAGTCATGAAATAAATATGGAAATATTTATGGGAGGTAATGGGAGCTCAGAAAGAAATCATTCTGGTTTCTGTTGAACAACTAGTTTAGCTCTTCCTAAAATAATTCTATGAAACATACATTAGCTTTGTTTATAAAAGGATGGAGTCAAGACCTTGCTTGAAATCACACAGTGACTACAGAATGCCAATGAAACCCTGCCAGAAATCCATATGTGTGTGTGTGTGTGTGTGTGTGTGTATCACCACATATCATTATGTAAGTGTATGTATGCGTGTGTATTATGTCTTTTCTGATGGAAAATTCTAAAAATTGAGGAAATTCAAACATAAATATTTTAAGCCAATTAAACCTGTCATAATTTTTTACAGACTGAAGAATTCATAAAAATAAGACAAACCATCCTATAAAGTTGTTTAATCATTCCTATGGCAAGAAACTGATATGCTAAATAATTAGCAGTCAATAGGGAACTATTTAAAAATGCTTTGATTTCAATGTAAATGCAGGTCTCCTCATTTTATTGGTATGTCTGAGCCTTTGGAGACCTTGCCATCGCAGAGCCTGCCAAGCAAGACTATTGTTGAGGGGAGACCACGGCCTCAGAAAGAGTGGCAGTCGTAATCAGAGAGTCTCTGTTGAATAATCACAAGTCATTTGATTAAGTGCTCTCTCCCCATGACACCAACATTTTCAAGTTGAGGTTCAGGGCTGAGTTGTCCCAACACTAATTAGTTGGAAAACAGATTGTGATTAGAGAGTGAAAAGCGATAGGAAGATAAGAAAGAGGAGGCTGGTGGCCAAATCGGTTTCCTACAGAAAGGACTCTTTATAAGCCAGCTGTGATGCCCACAGAAGAGCATATCTGATCCCTTCCCATAGGGAACTTGAAAAAGAAACAGTTGGGGAAGCCAGTTAAGGAGCTTCCAGTAGGCCTGGCCATGGAGAGGCCAAATGACTTGGAATGCCAAGGTTCCCCTTCAAGTTGCCTTCTCTCCCTCTCCTCTGTCAGCCTGAGTCACCAGACAGCTTTGCTCTGCCCACTTAGATTCCCAACATTAATCAAATGGATATTAGTGGTCTTTGCATCTCATCTTCTAAGGCATCCTCTATACCATTGTTAGGTTGATGATCTGAATATGCAAATGTGATAATGCTACTTTCCTATATATTATTCACTAATGATAATTCATCTCCCTGGTAAAATTTAGAACTATTGGTTTGATAAAAAGACCTTTCATTAGCCTGAAGAGCTAAAGAGAACATGACAACTACCTTTTCTCTCTTGCTTACAGTTCACATTTCAGGTGAATCTACATATAGTTCACAGAATGCTTTCTCCAGCCTTGAGAACCTGGAAAATTTTTATATAATCTTCAAATCTCAGCTCCAACACTTCTTTTCTGCAACAACTTCCCTTGTGATTTTTAAACAGATTTGGGTTCTGACTCTCCAATATGTTCACAGAACCTGTATAGTAATTTAACACAATGCACTCTAAATGTTTCCTCTAGTCTACTGAAAATTATTTGACAGCAGAGATCCTGTCTTTCATATTTTGGTACAAATATACTGGGCCCCTTCATGACTAGTGTAGAAGAGAGGAGGTATTTAGTAAATGGTGCGATGTAAGGAGAAAAATGTATGTCTTTGGATTCCGTGGAGCATTTTACTTTTCCAATAGTTCATGTAGTTTATTTTAGACACAAGTTTTCTCCTAAATTTAGGTTCTTTCATGTTTCAGTAGCAAGATGATAAGCATGTTTCCAAAAGAGTCATTCTGTGCACCTGGAAATATTTGACTTCGCCCTATTCTCTGTGGCCATCAAGCATAGAATACCAAGAGAAGCCAGACCAACAGAGCTCAAGAGCACAAACAGGCTTAGATTTACAAGAGTTTGTGTAACTGATGCTATTTCTGCTGTTCATATTGGAGCACAAAATTTTTCTGCATGTTATATCTACTTCATTTTCTTATCTCCTTTCAACCTTATCCTCTTCCCTTTTCCCTATCTGAAATCCAACCTGCTAGTTGGAACAAAGATGTCAGGACAAAGATGAGAGGACAAAGCCATGCTCTCGCTTTGTTCCACATTCCTCCCATACCCAAGCAGCAGCTGGTTGGGGCCACACTGGGAAAATGCTCTGGGCTGGTAGCCAGAGTGGAGAAGGTTGATAGGGACTGATAAATGTGAGTCTGGGGTTGGGTATAAATGTTGATCATCAGCTATGCTAATCACAAATCCTGTTAGTTTAGAAATCTATCAGTCAAATACAATAAGCTGTGAATTAATTTGGCCTTCTCAAGCTTAGTGCCCACAATATTGTCACATACAAAGTGTAGGTGAGTATAAAAAAACCAAAACCCGCCCCTGCCTGGGGTTGATGAGCTCTGGTAGATACAGAGAAACAAACACGAGCCAGATCCAAGGCCAGGAGATGAAGTAAAATGAATTCACAGATCAAAGTATCACACAGAAATATCAAAAGAGTAATGGATTTTATAAAGTTTTATCTCTAAAAACTGTCAGTAAGATTTGGAAGTGATTAGATAAATTATTTCAAAAGGCATTTGGTGTTTATTGGAGCAGCTTCATTTCTTTTTGTTTTCCTTCCTCCAGCAACTCCAACCATCACAGATTTTTATCTACATAAAAAGATTTTCTCCCCTCTGATTGCCACTCTGTCAGGAGATGAACATCAAACAGAATATAATAAAGTAAAATAAAGTAAGAGAGGAAAAATAAAGTGCAGGCCACATGGGTAATTCGCTTATCTCAATTTCAAGGGTAAGTTTTATTTCTCCTCAACTAAAGAAGAAATACAAGACTCCTGGCAGGAACTGTCAACAACATAACTTGACTGATTATTTTTCTTGTTCTATATATGCATATAAACATTTTTAAAATTCAAAATAGCATTTACAACGCTTTAAATTTCCAAAGCGTTTAAGTATTCATTTTTTGCTCAATTTCCATAAAATCTCTCTGCCTGTTTATTTGTCCCAACCTGTCCCCTGATGGAGTTCACAGCTCCATGGAGGAATTATTCTAGAACACAAGTTCCTACAGAAAGGCAGATGTCATGGTCTCTATCATAGTTCCAAAGTGAAAAAGAAGTGCTTTGGAAGTTTATGGGAAGGGAAGGAGATCAGCATGTTGTTCTGGGTTGAATGGTGCCTCCCCACAAACTTATAAGGTCAAGTCCTGGAATGTGATCTTGTTGGGAAGTAGTGTCTTCACAGAGGTAAATAGTTAATCTGAGGTCGTTAGGGTGAGCCTTAATCGAATACAACTGGGTCCACGTAAAAAGTATGACTTTGGACATAAACACAAGCACACCCAGAAGCACACCCAGTGAGAAGGAAAGCAGAGAGCACAGTTGGGCCTCCATGCCTGGGATTGCCAGCACACCACTGCAGCCAGGAGGGGCCTGCAGCAGCCTCTTTTGCACCACCCTCAGAAGGAAGGCCTCATCTGACCTCTGGCTTCCAGAACCCTGAGACAAGCATTCCTGTTGTTCAGGTCACCCAGTTTATGGCAATTTATTACAGCAGTACTAGCAAAATCATACACACATTCTTTCTCTATATTCTAGTCTCTGTATTCTAATCAGTGTTTTTCATCTTACCTTTTCATAAAAGCATTTCCATCTCAGTGACTTAGCAGAAACATCCTTTCTAAGAATCCCCAAGGGGCTTTAATGTGTAGACCACCAGCCAGGCCTCTTTGCTCCTTCTTGGTCCTCTGCATCATGTAATTCTGGGGAGGACTCTGGGTGGGATCCTCAAGCCTGAGGCCTTAGTGCTCAGGTTCCAACATAAATATTAAAATTGTGTCTGAGGATAATGCTGAATTCAAAGAATATTTACAATAAAGCATTCTTTTTCAATGAGGATGGGAGGTTGAAGGTTAAAGAGAATAGCCCCAGGACTTCTCAGCCTTGAGTCTACTGACATTTTGGACTGGATACTTATTTTCATATTTAGCAAAAAAAAAAAAATGCAATTATTCTTTGAATTGTAGGTTGTTGAGCAGCATCCTTGACGTCAACCCAGTAGAAGCCAGTAACACTGTTTTGCAATTGTGCCCACCAGAACTGACCAATGATGGAGATGGGGATTTGGGACAAAATTGTCCCACGTTGTGAATGGTTAGAATAACAGTATGGAGACAAGCAGCCAAAGAGAAGGCAAAGAATCCAGCATATTTGAGCCAGAAGACCAGGCTGTGGTAGGCAGTTTAGAAAGAGCACCCAGCACTTCTGGAGAGCCACAAGTGGGTGACGAGAGGCTTGGCCCAAGCCTTGGGCCTTCTACTTCTCAAATGTTCTGTTCTCGTCCACTTTCTCAAATGTTCTTTCTTATTAATCCGTTCATCCAATTCTGTCATGAAGGCCACCTCCTCCAAGAAAGCAGCCCTGCCCATCATGGTTCAGGGTTCCTTTTCTCTTCTCTTTGAGTTCTCCCAGCCTGGCCTCTCCCAGCACCTCTTCCACAGATACCCAGCAAAGCAGGCCCCTCAAATTGTTATTTAACTGCCCAATGGTGGAGCTTCCTCCTAGTCACATGATAGCTTCTGGAGAGTGGAGTGGGATCAAACTTTGGCATTGCCTGTAGGGTCTTATATGTCAGGGAGGTTCCAGACACCTTTGAAGATGAATGAATGGAGGGATTATGAACACCTGAAACATTTCCTGATGGACACCCAGCTCTTTGCGGAATCATCTGAGAGCTGCATTCTGCTGCCTTTCAGAAGAGAAGTGAAAACTCCCTGGGGTGAAGCTCCTCAGACAGAGCTCTCTGAAAACCAGCAGTAAGACCCTCATGCTTAGGTGTCACAAAATGTCCTTTATCTCATCTACAATGGAGGTGACAACCTCATCTTGGAGGTAGTTTTTGTATTCCTGGGATAGGTAAAGACTAAAGCACTGGTGGAAAGTTCTTTTTATGCAAAGTATGCAGGTATCCAAGATCTGCCTCCTTTGCTGGGCACTGTTTTCCTGCTCACAGATGTCTTACTCATGGTCAGGGCCAGCTGACATTGTCACAAGCAGATAGTCCTCCACACATCTGAGAAGATGTGGAAGTGCCCAGAAACCTACCCATTATGGCACACAGATTTGCTTATAGAACAACACTTCCTGAAGCAACAACCCTCTGCCACAGCAAGCAGCACAGGATGCCAGTGTAGAGGGAGACCCAGTCATGGCAGGTTCTACCACTGAGCCTGAATGAGAAAAAAAATTATTACCCATCATATAAAGGCTATTATAATTTAGTCCTCAGGTTTCCTTTTCAGCTCCACCTTCTGCTGCTCTCCACCCTGCACCCCACTATATACTGAACCACTTACTCCTCAAAAGACTGTTCCTCTGCTTGCTATGCTTTTTCTCCCATTGTTTCTCTGGAAAACATGCAGTCACCTTTTGAGACTGGCCCCAAAAATCAGAAAGGCATTAGCCTTTCTGCCTAGGGTTGGTCCTGCAATATCTATTGTTTTCCTTCTTAAACATTCATCTACCATTGGAGAAAGACTTCCACAACTTATAGATCCAATAACTGGGAAAAATTGATTGACATTAAATTAGAAAGATTTTGTGGTTTGGATGTGAGGTGTCCCATCAAAGCTCATGTATGAAACAATGAAAGAAAGTTTAGAGCAGAAATGATTGGATTATGAGAGCCTTAACCCATGATTTGGAGAATTAATCCCCTGTTGGGATTTGCAGAGTGATAACTAAAGGTAGGTAGGGTGTGGCTGGAGTAGGTGGATTCGGGGGCCTGCCTTTGGGGTATATATTTTGTATCTGGGGAGTGAAATCTCTCTCTCTCTGCTTCCCGATCATCATGTGAGCCACTTCCCTCTGCCACACTCTTCCACCATGGTGTCCTGCCTTTGAGCCCTGAGGAATGGAGCCAGCTGTCTATGGACTGAGACCGCTAAAATGGTGAGCCCCCCAAATAAACTTTTCCTCCTCTAAAATTGTTCTGGCTAGTATTTGAGTCACAACATTGAAAAAGCTCACTTGAACATCGTGCCTCATGTCTCCAGTTTTCATGGCATTAGTAAAACTACCTGTGCAATTTTTAGATACATAATGTTTACTCTGAAAGGACAGATTAGCATTCATTTGAATAAAGGGTGGACTATCTGAAATATTCCAAAAATTATTCATTAAAACTGGTGTATTGCATGTCAATCTTTTCTCTAAGATAGAATTTCTTATTACATAATAAGGGTGAAATTTTTTCATTTAAAAGATATGCATTTAAACTTCAAAAACTAAGCCTAAATGTTCAAAGATTTGGCAGTCCTCACTGAAGTGTTTATACCTGTCTGGAATTTATTAATTCCTTTTTAAAAATGCATTTCTATCTGATCATAAAATTTGAGAAAGACTTCTCAGAATTTTATTTAAATCATAGTGTCATAATAATAATGACTGTCTTTTATTGAGTAACCTTCAATATTATCATAAACTGCATTATTTAATTTTCAAACTAACATTCTGAGACAGGTCCTCAATCTAACAGGTGAGGAATTTGCAACTGAGCGGGTAGGTGATTTGTCCTAGAACATACAGCTGCAGGGAGGAGGGGACAGAATTGGGATCCACGCTTTTGTCCCAGCCTTTATAATCCAAGATTTTCAGAGTCAGCTCCTAATGACACTTTAAAGCATCTGGCTCTGTACAATTTGCAAAGCACTTCTGGAACACATAACAGACAAGTCTGGTGATTCATGTGATGCTTGCTCTTACAAATGAGTAACCTACAACTCCTCCTGAAATGACTGAACTAAACTCCAAGAGTTGAAAAGAATCAAAACTGAGAAGTCCAAGCCAGGTATCCTGAGTGTCCTTCATTCCCTAACCCACCCTGCTTACTTTCTTCACATACTAAGGGTCATTGAGAAGAATCAGGGAAATATGATGAGCATATCTAATGGCTAATTGTGCGTAGGTAGGTACATAGACAGATCTATGTTTATAGATGGCAATAGAGATCTTCCATAGGTTCTGATTTTCAGAGAACACACACACACCTATGTGTGTTTCATAGAAATTACATAAAACAAATCCTAATGTTATGCATAACTAAAAAGGATTAATTTTAAAAAAACATAAAGAAGAGGCCTTAAATGCTGAGTGTGTTGTAGTTTAGCTCTCAGGCTACCTTAAAGTATACATTAAACAGGCATGAACTCTTACGACTGCCTGTCCTTACTTGAGATAAGAGGATTTGGTTGTTGAGAACATTTTCAGATGATACATGCTAATACATGATTCCATACATTTCAGGAAAATGAATCAACTCCTTTTAACATAAACAGACAAGAAAAGATGCTATTTTCTCTGCAGGTGAGATATGACCCTGCTCAAGGTCATCTCGGACTCAATTCGCTGAGGGTACAACCAGAATGCTTGCTCAGATTTACTCTTAGACTTATGCCGTCTGTGTTTGCTGGTGAAGAACATGGGCTGCATACAGATGACTTCACCTCTGCAGCACAGAATTTCAATCAGGCCAGCAAGAAGCCAGCTAGTCACCAAAATGCATGTTCATCTGCCTTCAGAATGAGCTCACAGACTGACTAAATATTTTGGTTGTGTCAGAATTCTACCATATCAAACATAATTTCAAATACAGGGACTAACCAAAGCACCAGATTTTATTGAGCTTTACTCTTGCATTTAATCCAAGAAGTTCTGTTCCGTTCATCTCCCATTCATACCTTCTTTACATAATAATTGACATTCAAAATCTACATGTTGCAAGTGTTCAGTTTGACACACTTTTATATAAATATACACCCATGAAGCCATTGCCAGCACCACCACAATGAACACATCCAAAGCTTCCTGGAGATCCATTGTATTCTCTCCCTCCTGCTTCTGTGTCCCTCTCCCCACTGTCAACTGCTGAGCTGCTATCACTATAGATAAGTTCACATTTTCTAACGTTTTCTATTAATGAAATCATATAATACGTATACTTTTTTGGCCTGTTTTCTTCCACTTAGCAAAATTATGTTGTTGCACATATTTCAAATTTCATGTTGCTACATCAATCGCAGTCCATTTGTTTTCATTTTGGAATAATGTTCCATCACATGGACGTAGCTCAGTGTGTTTCATCTGTGGATGGACACTTTTTTCCAGTGCTTGCCTTTTACATAGAAACTTCCTGCGAACATTTGTGCACACGTTCCTATGTGCACATGTGCTTTCTTTTCTCTTTGGTAAAAATGTAGGGAGATGTCCTGTGTAGGCTTAACTTTTTACAAAAACCTGTCAAAGTGTTCTCCAAGGACTTGTTTATTCTACATTCCGTCCAGCATGACGGATGTTCACATCTTCACCATCCCTTGGTGTGGCCTATCTTTACCTTTTTCTGTCTGATGAGATGAGCTTGGGGGAAAAAAAAATCTTGGCTTAACTCAGGTCACAAAAGATTTTCTCCTATTTTTTTCAGAATCTTTATAGTTGTAAACTTTACATTTATATCTATGATTCACTTTGAATTAATTTTATATGATAAAAGTAATGGGTTGATTTTTTTATCTCTATGTACACTATATTCCATATGTATCATTGGAATTGTACCAATGACACACATGGAATATTTCGATATACTGAATGTATATCATTGGAATATACATACATATATGTCTTTTCATTGTTGAAAAGACAATTAGTTTCCTACTGCATTGTCTTTGCAGGTTTATTAAAAATCAGTTGAGTTTGATTCTGAGCTCTCTATTCTGTTCCATCAATCGATTTCTCTTGATACCAGTATCATAGTTAGTTTCTATAGCTGTACTATATTATATTAAGTCCTAATCAGGTGATATTAACTCTCCAACATTGTTTTTCAATTTCAATCTTTTGCATTCCAATATGAATTTTACTATTACTTTGTCAAGTTCCACAAACAGTCTACAAGAGTCTTTATAGCAATCACTCTACATCCGTAGATAAATTTCAAATTAATTCACATCTTAATAGTATTGACTCTTCTGAACTTTAAAACAAGATATTTAGATCTTATTTAATTTAGGTCTTTATTTTCTCTCAACAATGTTTATAATTTTTAGTCTTCAGGTCTTTTACATATTTATCATATATATAATTATTTAATGCAATTTGATTCTATGATAATAGAATATTAAGATTTTAATTTTATATTATAAAAGAAATTCAAATGAGCTTAACATATTAATCAAGTATCTTACAAGGTTGCTAAATCACCTTAACACTTCGAGGGTTTTTTTTTTTTTTTTTTTTTATGTTGTTTTACCGTTTGGGGTTTTTTTTTTTTTTTTTTTTTTTTTTGCTGTTTTTGGTTTTTTGCATTTCTTTCTGTTTTATTTTTTGGAAAATTCCATCAGATTTCTACACAGACAATGATAAAGACTCCAAGACTGTTTTGCTTCTTTGTTTCAATTTGGATAACTTTTATTCATTTTTCTTGCTTGATTGCACAGTCTTAGAACTTCCAGTGAAATGCTGAGTAGAATTGGTGATACAGAGACATCTCCATCATATTCCTGACCTTACGGTATTTGGTATTTCATCATTAATGAGTATGATATTAACTGTAGGTTTTTCATAGACACCCTTTATTGGGGTCAGGAAGTTTCCTGATATTATTAATTTGCTGAGAATTGTTAATAGTAACAGTTACTAGATTTTGTTAAATATCTTTTCAACATTTATTAAGAAGATAAAATAGTTTTCTTTTTTGATATGTAATTATAGTGAATTTTTATTGTTTGTTTTTTTATGATGAAATAAACCCTGCATTTTTAAAAAAAGTTTTTAGTTGTAGATAGACACAATACATTTATTTTATTTATGTATTTTTATGTGGTGCTGAGGATCAAACCCAGTGCCTCATGCATGCTAGGCAAGCGCTCTACCACTGAGCCACAATTGCAGCCACAAACCCTGCATTCTTGAGATAAAGAACACTTAAGCATGATATATTTTGTACAGATTTGAATTGCCAAAATCTTGTTTAGAAAATTTGCCTCTATGTTCATGAAGGACATCAGTCCTATGCATTGGCACATTTGCTGAAATGTCTTTGCTTGATGTGATGTCAGATAACGCTGGCTTCCCAGAATGAATGAAGAAATATTTCTTACTTTTCAATTTCCTGGAAGAATTTGTGTAGAATTGGTTATATCTGTTTTTTAAATAATTGGTAAGAATTACTAGTGAAATCATCTGGTCCTGGAATTTTCTTTGTAGGGAGATTTTTAACTACAAATTCAATTTCCTTTATAGATGCAATTTATCTATTCCTTTTTCATGGACTTGTAGTTTATGTCTTCCAAGGAATTTGTCATTTCATCCAGGTTTTCAAATGTAAAACATGCTTTTAAGAAATTTCCTCTTATCATCTCTATAGTCTATAATGATTTAATCACTCCAACTCATAATTTTGAAAATTTGTGTCTTCTTTTCCTTATCACACTTCAGAGGTGGATTCATGGTATTGGTCTTCTCAAAAATCCAGAAGGGAATAATCAAGTATGGAAGTATTGAATATAGGAGGGAAATAAGGAGATAAGTAAAATTTAGTTGAATGGATCTATGGCCTTCATTTTCCTGAAATCAAAGTATTTTTAACAAGGAAAAATAAAAGCACCTTAACTAATGAGGATGTCCAGATGTCAAAATTATAGGCAATGAATTCTGAGACAATTGGGCTACATCAGCGTCTGCCTCTGTCCCTTACTATTAGTGTGGCCTTAACCTTACTCGACCTTTCTCTGCCTTGGTTTTCTCTTCCACAAAACACAAGTAGCAATAGTACCTAGTGCCTAAGGCGGTTGTGATGATTCAATGCATTAGTATGTTTGAATACGTGAAGTGGCTTGAACAGGTCAGACACGGGTTGTCTTTTATAACACAGAGGATCCAGAAATAATCTATCACACCCTAGAATAACAAAATACAAGTATTTCACATTGCAGATAAATACTACTCCTTTGGCAAGAAAGTCCAAAGAGAGCTAAAGTGGCCAGAGAAGAATTCTTGGCGTTTAAGAAGAATAAACTCAGGTCTGGTGGCGTGCCCATTCTTCTCTTGGATTCATCTCCAGCAGGTGCATGGGTTCTGCTTGCAGTCCAACAGCTGCACAACTGTAGGCCTTGATGCTGATGGAACTTCCCCCACTCCCCAGTTCTCTGAAACATTCCTGATCTCAAAGCACTCTGTTCCTACATTCTCCGAACTTACAAACCACCAACTTGTTCCCCACGTGCCAGCATTCCTACATCCACGTGGCACAACGCATGAACAAGAGTGTCCCACCTTCCGAGATCAGCACCAGAACCTAAGGTGGGGTTCTCAGGTTCAAAGATTTCAGCACACAAATGGGGAGAGTGTGGTTTTGAGAAGTGACACGTTGGACTTTTCTTCTTTCACAGGTAAACCTTTGGGTTTAGTTTCCCAAAGGGAAGGGACATCTTGTTTTTGTAAATCATTAATGTAAATAAAAACATGGAGCCTCCCAGAAATTTTCACAAGTTCAGAGCATCAAACAAGAAGGTGGATCTAGTCAGTGCTCTGGTGTTTTCCCAGTGTCAGGATAACAGAGGCTAAGCAGGCAGGGATAGATCTTCAGTCTGAAATTCAAGAACATTCCACTGTGGCTCTCTAAAGCTTCAGCTCATGTTGGAGAAGATCAAGTCCCTCAGACTCTGGCCCTGTTCAGCAGGAGCAGAAGATGCAACAGAAAAGCAAGACAAGAATTCTTCCTTATAAAGCACCGCTACTACTTTGTATTTAATGCTACTCAATAAGCGCACAAATCAAATGCCCCCTGTAGAGACCTCTTGGAACAGGACATTCAAGATTGATAGATACTTTGGTTAAAGTGAACCATTCAGTTTTGCCAGGAATTTGAACATCTGATGAAGAATGTGAAAGCTAAACAGAAACAAGTTCATTTTATCAATAGAACTATTCTTGCTCTCACTTGAATGCTAATACTTTAATCAATTCATTTGGTAAGTAGAGATGAAATCTATAGCACAAATCTTCTTTAAGAAAGAAGAGACTCATGCTTGTTCGTACTAAAGTATAAATGACTATCCTGGTCAAAACATATCTTTATTATTTTGGAAAAGGAAAGCAGCCTTCCATGAGCTTCCATTACCTTTCCTCTCACCTTTCCAAAATGGAGCCATCATTTACCCTACTTCGTTCTTGAAATTAAGGCAGTCACCTCTTCTGTCTAGATGAATAAATCTCTTCCATTTACACATAGCTGAGGTTTGTCTTCTTAAACTCCAGTGCACCTCTCCCTTGTCTTAGGACAAATGATTCAAGGATTAAAATGATCCTCTCCAGCAGTGGTGAGAATTTTCACTTCTTGATTTTACTTTTTCAAAAAGGAAACAAACAGTGGAGATTCATGAAAAATAGGAAAAACACCTTCAAAGTTGGAAAGAAATGCTTTGCATGAGATAATTTGTTCAAACTCTTGAAAAACATACCATCTGAGGCTTTTGCCACCTCCACCGGAGGTGAGGTACCTTCTCTCTCTCACCACGACCAGCATTCAGCACATTACCCACCTCAGTGATGTCTCCACTCCAGAGCTTCACAGGGCTGATCATTTGTCCCCCTCAACTGAATCAGTCCTTTTTTTTTTTGGATCAGTCTTGAATTTGAAGCTTTCCCATGTTCAAAATGAGAAAATAAAACAAGGTAAAACAAAATAAAACAAGGGGTATGCTGAATAATTTTCCTGACAGCTTTTCATTAACCTATTAATAAAAATGAATAAATACACACTAATTCCAGCTCTTTATAGGCCCCAGGTTAAGTCCAGAGAGTACAAAATGTCACAGGATGTGTCCTCTCCTAAGCAGAGGCTCACAGTCAAATAGCAGGTCTCAATAAGGACAAAAGAGCTTCAACTGCTGCTCCAGGTTCTGGGAAATTGGCAATGAAAAACAGAGAATCCCTACTTTGTGGAGCTTACCTTCCAGTGATGAGTTTTAAAATATAAATTACACACTGCATTATAAAGTCTTAAGTTTTGTGCAGAAGAAGAAAATAGGGAAGGGTCCAAAGGTCTTCAGACTTAAGGAAGGCAATCTGTAAGCAAATATCTAAAGGAGACCAGAGAGATCTCTGCAATCAGAAGGGATCTGTCAATGGAGACTGCTCAGGAAGAGGAGGGGATGAGAGCAAGGGCCTGAGGCAGAAGCCTGATGGGTGCAGTCCATTATAGAGAAGAAATTCAGTGGTTTGGGTCAAGTGAGCAAAGACAGGGCAGTTCATACAGGTTTCTAAGGTCATCACAATGGACTTTTAGGCTACGATGGGACTCTGTTGGAATGATTCAAGCAGAAAAGCAATGTGATCTATCTTCAGCTTTGAAAACCTCATTCTAGCTATTCTGCTGAGAAGATGCTGGAAGCCAAGAGTAAACACAGAATTGCTTAGGAGTTTATTGCAATAATCCAACATAATTGCAATGTGGAGCTGATGTGAACTGTGAAAAGAAGAGTCCAGGAGAACTCTGGAGATTTGGCCTGAGCTACTGAGATGACAAAGGGTGCCTGAGAGCATCTTGGGTAAGGATGGAGAAGATCAGGAGCTCGATTTTGGATCCATTACTCATCCTAGTGGAAATGTCAAGTAGGAATTGCCCAAGTGAGGCTGAGTTCACAAGAGGAGTCTGGGCTAGAAGGAGACATTTAGAAGCCATTGGCATTTGGGTGGAATTTAAGGACTTGAGACTTGATGATATCATGGGAATGAGCTGTACATGGAGAAGAGAAGGGTTTGCACAACACCAGGCTTGCACTGCCTCCCGGGTCTAGATAGGTGCATTTGTATGATATGCACACTTGTGCACAAATTAGCTTCTTATCCATTGCAGACTGATACTTCTATAAAAGAAGATAAGTGAATTACTGGAAAAGGGAAATGAAATAAAGATGGAGATATACAAAAATACAAGCCCAACTGTATCATTAGACTTGACAGACATGAAGTTATATTTTAACAGAATAATCAGAAAAGGTGCAATGGGGGAAAATTACCAAAACCACATATTGCTCATTGAAACTACACAGATTAGGTATTCATGAAAAGCTATGCCCTTGTGGCTTTTATCTTTTTGTAATTATAGTTAAGCAAACCTCAAGAAACAAAATAGTGATTCCCCAGTTTCAAAATCTCTACACACATCAGGAATACATAGAACACACCATGTGGGTGTCAATAGTTCACTTTTTAAAGTGGAAAATGAGCTTCTTGCCCCTTAAAATTTCCAGCCTATGTTGGAGTAATGACAACAGCACCTCTGAGTGCAAAGTCTGCCTAAACCCTAACTTTTCCTTCTTTACTATTATACAGGGTAGAAATCGTAGGTTGATGGGAAAGGAAGAAGGGATTGTATAACAAATTCTGCAGGTGCACAGTGTCCATTTTAATATTTGTCCCAAATGAAGCAAAGGTAGTCAAATTTGCAATAAAGACCTTCAATTCTTCACCAGCAGCCCCTTTCAACAATTTATCCAATAACATTTTAGTTGATTTAACTGATCTTTTTTTTTTTAGTTTTACTGAAGTATCATTAACAAAACTGCATGCATTTCAAGTTTGTAATGTGATGATTTGTGTGAAATGATGACTGCAGTTGGGCTGGTTAGGTCACATCTGTCACCTCATAGCTGTCTTTTGTATGTGTGTGTGACGACACTAAAGATCTGTTCTCTTAATAAACTTCAAGCATACAATACAATATCATTAACAATCGTTGGTTACTGCTAACTATACCTACTAACCATGGTTAATAAAGTACCTTTCACTAAAAGAAATATGTTCCGATTTTACACACTTTGGAGTTGACTAATTGAACTTAACCACAGTCTTAGTATGCATGCCTGGCACCCAGGTCCCATCATGTGACTCACCATGAGTGACTCACTCCAAGATCAACAGCTCCCAAAATGTCCTATACCTGACCAGACTATGAAGCCAAGAAGCATCCACCAACTTCAGGAGTGGATGTAGCAACATGTCACACTGCCC
This sequence comes from Glaucomys volans, assembly GCA_020662805.1. Classification (NCBI taxonomy): domain Eukaryota; kingdom Metazoa; phylum Chordata; class Mammalia; order Rodentia; family Sciuridae; genus Glaucomys; species Glaucomys volans. Next base: position 108,397 of record JAJEJO010000418.1, read on the forward strand.
TAAATGTTCTGAATGTACTCTTTCCATCCATCTCATCTCGCCATGCACTGAAAATGACCAGTTCACAGACCACACCAACTGGCCTGTGAGCTTTCCACAGCATTGGTGCACACGGGTAGCTGTGCACTGTGCAGACTCAGGGAGTGACAAGGACTGTGTAGAGAGTTCTGTGCATGCACCTCCTGGCATTAGTCAGTGAAGCACCTTAGAATTGAACACCCTGAGTCTGCAAGGCTTGGAGCCCAGACTGATGATAGCGTCCCAAAGGAGAACGCTATAACAGGACGAGGCAAGTCGGGGGACTGTGGTATCCTGGAAGGCAAGTGATCCTCTAGGTCAAAGGCAACTAAGAGGTAGAATAGAATGAGACCCAAGAAACAAATGATTGATTTTGCAACATGGTCACTGGCGACCTAACAAGAAGAGGTACAATAAGACTCAGGATCCTAGAAGGACATCACCAACTAGATCAGTTCCCTGATGGACTGCATCCTCAAAGGGTACCTGTTCAAATGGGTTCTAAGAGTCTGAACCTTCACTACTGTGTCATTAGAAGATGAAAGGCTTCTCACAATCAGGGAAGAGCATGTTGAAAGCTATAATGTCAGAGGAGCCTTGAACAGGTGGGCTGCTCAGTTGCTAGGCCTCACTTCTCTCTGGGCTCAGTCCCCACTCCCTCGGATTGCCCCATGCACCTCGGCCCTCTGCCACCAAGACACTCCAGGTTCACACTGACCTTAGTTTGCCAAACTCATGTCAGCCTGTGGGAGTGCTGTCCTCCCACCGTGCATAGGGTGGGGCGTGCCACCTTGCACATGTCTAATTTTTATCAGTTGCCATGGTAAGGAAATCAGATGTATGTGCTTTTACTCCTGCCTTTAAAGATCAGGAGAAGGACAATTCTTTGTTTGAAGTCAATTCTCTAAAATAGAAAAGGACCTGCGCATTCATGCTGGCTTCATCCAGCCCTGTCCAAGGACAAGCCCTGAGGCCAGGTCTTCCCTGGGTCCTCATGCTCTAAACAGCCCCAGCTGCTGCCGGCCACTATACCAACATGCCAGTCAGGAAACATCTCAGGACAATGTTCATTAGAAACAGCACAAGGGCCTCCGCAGATGAGGGCCTGGCAGGAGGTTGCCGCTTTCCTGCATCCCCTTCCAGGGAAGGCTTTAAATGTTTTAAATGGCTGGGTGGGACTCACTCTCCCACTAGGAAGAAGTGAATCAAGGTGGCTGGTTTGTCAGGGCCCCAAGAGCACAGCAATAGTGCCTCAAGACTCACCATCCCTTTCCCTGGCATGGGAGGTGAAAGACAGTTTTCAAACAGAACCAGCTTCCAGGTAGGGCTTCGTAGGGGTGAGACACCCCTGGAAATGCTTCTTGACCTCTGCTGTGACCACAGGAAGGGTGGAGGGAGTTTCAGTGGGGCCCTGTGCCCAGCACTGCCTCCTCTCTGCTCTTCACCTGAGAAAGGTGTAGGCTGGCATCCGCAGCTCCAAGGTCCCTGGCAGCCCGGGCAGTGGTTGACGTGGTGACGCCTCATCTCTGTCCTTTCCATAATTATTTGTGGAGGTGTGGGCTGCTCCATTATCTTGACATTTAAATGCTGAGTAACTTTCTCAAAGCATTCACACTCTGAAGGATGAATGTGCTTCTGCCGAGATCCTGACAACAGGGTAAATGAGGTAACAAGAGCATGTAGGGTCTGGAGTTGGGGGACGCTGGCCATTGAGCACTCACAGGTGAAAGTCAGACATTTCCTTGATTAATTTAACTGTTTTGCAAGTGCCAAAGTGATATTCAAAACTGGAGGTCATTCCTTGGCTGAACCTGGAGGGAAAACGGAGGGAGCTTTCTGAGGCAGGCCAGGGCTGTGGGAGCGCCCTGCGCAGGGCTGCCCAAGCCTGGGATGACCGAGTTGGGCAGGGAAGTCCCTGTGTGTGGGTCCTCAGGCTGACACACCAGCCTCACCTCCCACCTGGTTTGACATTTGAGCTAGGAAATCTGGAGAAGGACATGGAATGTTCAGTAAGATACAAGAAACTGTCTTCCCCCCGGGAGGCAGCGCCAAACCTGGCCCCAGCTCAGACCTGTTCAAACAGTAAAGGAGTCGGGCCTGAGGTCCACTGTGAGAGCCAAACTCCCGAGGACAAATGTGTCAGACAACCAAAGGTCCCACGTCCTTGCTGCTGTATTGTTCTGGGCAGACCAAGCTTGGACTAGTCAGCTGTCACGTCCATCCCCTCTGGCCGCAGTGGAGGGGCTCCTGTGACATGGAGAATTGTAGCAGTGAGCACCAAGACCAGCCCCTCAGCTGAATGGGTCAAGGGGCTTCAAAAGAACCACAGCTCAAGATGATCAGACCACTGTGGGCGTGGAGGGGAGCAGACCCACTTCAGAGGCTCCACCTGGCTGCACCCTGGGGACTCCTTCTACCCAATCCTGGAACCTCCTAAGGAAGCCCAGTGGGAGGGACTCAGGCATGCTAAGCTCTGAGCTCATTATCAAATCTGTATTTGCATTGCAGGGGCAGACAATCCTGGGAAACCAAACTGGTTTTCAGTGGAATCTTCCAGAAGTTCTGAACTTCTCATTCACCTACATTAATCTCTTGAGGTTTTTCACTGGCAAGTAGCTACTACCATACCTCCACCCTCTGGTAATTTACTCTTTCCTATTCTGAAGTTTTGAAATCTCTTTGTAAATAAAGTGAGGCAATAGGACAAATAAGCCCTATTATTTTTCCCGAGTAGGTGTTTATTGCTTGTTTAATAAACATTTACTGAGCAGCTACTCAGCAGTAGGCTAGACACTGAAAGTCCAGCAGTGACCAAGACTCAGACAACCTGTGAATACTTACAGATAAGTGTGAGAGAGGAAGCACAGCCCTGAGGGTGGTCACACACACACATTAGAGGAATGCACAGGGTACTGTGTGAACTGTGAGGACATTATAGACTGTCCTTGAGAAGGGTCAGAGTGGAGGGAGTGTCCCAGAGGAGCAGGTGTATGAGCTGGATCTGGAAGCAGGAGTGAGAGTTCACCGGGTGCCGAGCTGAGAAGAAGGAGTCTAGGGCTCAGTTGAAATTCTGTGCGTGGGGATTGGCACATACCAGCTAAAGTTGGCCAGGAAGGTTAATGTTTAATCATGGTGTTGATGAGGACTTGAACTGACCAATGGCCAAATGCCTAGGGACCAGTCTTCTAGGTCAGCAGAAACTTTGAAGGCAGACTACACAAGAGATCAAATGGATGGGAACCAGGTATACAGCCTGCCTGCTTCATCACCACCAGTGTGCCAGTCTCTGAACACCCTTCTATGCAGTAGGGACAAGAACAGAGAAGAGGAAATAACCAAGGACATTAAGTACAGAGACATTTCCATATTGAAGCAAATTCTAGACTGATTATATTAGAGGGGATGAAGGTTGCTACATTGCTTTCGGCAAATCTGTGAGGCTCAAATGGAATTCTTATGGACTGAAGAGATGGGAATGAGTTAAATGAAAATACAATTTTCCTTCTTTCAGATACAGCTGAGAGTGGAAGGGTTGGCAGGAAATGAAATTGGAAATATAAGCAAAAGCCAGATTAAGGCTGTACGTGCTATGCTAGGGAGCACAGACTGAACTTGCACAACTGAGAGCTTTTGAAGAATTTTAAGCAGAGAATTGGCATTACCACATTTGTATTTTAAAAAGATTACCTTGGCTTTAGTGCAGTTGGATGGAGTTGAGGGCACAGACTTAAATCGATGATATGAGACTGCCCGCGTAGTTTTAATAGTCCAGGTGAGAGACAGCCAGGAGCTAAAATGAGTCAGAGGGACCTTTGAAAGGTAATTTTGGGTGCCTCACCAGGTGTTTGGGGTGAGCAGGAAGAGGTCACAGGTGACTCCAAGGTCTTTGGGCTGGGTCACTGCATGCAGACTGAACTAGGGGATGCAGCTGGAAGCCCAGTCTGGGCAGGCTCATGTGGAAGTGGCCAAGACCAGGAGAGACATGTTCATAAGAGATGACCATCGGTCACCCAGCTGGGGAAGGAGGTTCTCATGTCTAACACAGAGTTGCACATGAGGCTGGGGTTTAGAGGAGAAACAGGGCTGAACATAGAGAACAGGGAGAAACCAAATGGTAGGGTGAGGAGGACTCTACCTGGGACATCACTGTGAGGAAGAACCCAGAGTGGGGAGTGCCCAGAAAGCAAGGGTGTGTGCATGGTCAAGTGTCTTGAGAACAGCAGTAAAGACACGGAGAGAGAAGTCTCTTAACGACTTTAAAGTCATTGTTCACCTTGGTGTGAGCAGTTGCCAGCAAGCTGTGAGGACTGGAGAGCTGGCTTAGAGTTACCTGAGGAGGGACCAGGAAGGGGACGAGGTGGAGCTAGTGCAGGGTCCCGAGTCACAAGACAGATTGGTGAACTTCTTGTTTGTTCTTTTTTAAGATGAAAAAAATTTTGTATGTTATCAGCTCTGTTGTCACATTGGTGAATATTTTTCAGGTAGAGCTTTAGATGGAGTCAATTCCTGCAGAAGCACATTCTAGAGAACAGTCAGTGGATCCCCTCTTCCTGTTGGAGAAAAGGAAGAAAAGAATGGTTGTGTGTTTAACAGGGTAGGAGACGGAGGCTGGGGGATGCTCAGCCTGACTTCCTGTACTTTCTAAATTTGTCAAAAGTGAATTGTGAAGTGAAAACCTTCCATTTTCCATTATGATCTTTAAACAATAAGTATCAAAAAATACCATAAAGGCCTGATTTACCCATTGGTACCTGTTTGTCAAGAACAGCAGGAAGGTGAGGACACGTAATAGAAATATTTCAGATATTTGGTGAAATAAAAACTCCATACCCTAAATCAACCCAAAGCAAGCAAGAGCCTGTGTGTGCTCACACACACACACACACACACACACACACACACACACAGGTCTACAGCTCTAAAGCAACATAAACACCAGAAGAGCCACACTGACCTGCAGGAACGGGTGACCTCCATCAAAAATAAATCTAATTAAACCAATGCAGCACCTCATCTGGCCAACCTTAGCCTATGGCTCTTTCCAGAGCTTGTTCCTCCACAGGGAATTGGTAATAAATGTAATGATTAAAAAGCTGGCACAAGAATGATCAGAGAAAAGAATCCTATGCAGGGGGGAACTTCTATCTCATTCCCAAAAGCAACCTGAAGTGCATGTACTTTGTGAATGCTTCTTTTATGAAAAGTGTATAAGCAATAAAACTAGTATTTCAGTAACTCTGCTAAGGTATAAGGTCTATGCCTGCAGGTGTGAAGAAGTGGACACAGATTTCAGAAATATTAGTAGTATGTGGGACACATTGGGGTGGAACACTGGGACCGACTGGGATTGCTTATCGCCTAAGGCTTTCCAAAGGCTAAGAGCAACTTCGTTCCTTGTGAAGCAAATGGGCCCTTCCTCGTGTATCTGGATCCTTGTTCTTTGGGAGCTCTGGACCTCTGAGCACGTCCCCAACTTCCGAGCTGATCCTTGAAGGGACCGATTGAAACACCATTGTCTGAGGGTCTCACCAGAGGGCAATTGCTGCCTCACAGTGTCCCCATGCCAAAATGTGACTCAGGTTGACTTTGTCCTTCATCTTGAGAATGTTTGGAGGCATGCAAATAGTGGACAAAGTGTAATGGGCTAAGCTCCTTATTAATTAGGGAGTAGTTTTTAAATATATTTTACACTCAGGCAAAATAAAGACTAATTTTCATCATCTTTTGTTTCTGTTTTCTGTGTTTCTTAACAAGATTTGCTTACAATGCATAGTATTTGGTGCACTTAGAATGTAAATTCTCCTTCCAACTATTCTTTTGATTTGTTTTTAATTGATAAATAAAAGTTTTATATTTTTATCATGTACAATGTGATGTTTCGAAACATGATACCTTTTGGAATGACAACACTGAGCTTGCATACACGGCACCTCACATCCTTATCACTTTTTGTGATGAGACATTTAGAACCTATGCACTATTAGCTCAAGTATTCTTACCATCAACCTTCAATTATACAGCAGTGGGCATTCTCCCAGGCTGTGATCAAAGACAACCTATTTCCCTGGGAACTTTCCACCACATTCCTATAAGTGGGCTCCCTCAGTCAGGTCCCTCAGTCAGACCCCACCCCTATGGACAGGGTCAGTGTGTCTGAGTGTGACACCTAGTACTGGATAAGCCCAGTCCCTTCCTGGACGTCTGGATTGTGGCTAGATATTTCAATCCCGGTGGTTGCAGGAACACAGAAGCTGTGAAAGCGCTTGCAGTGGGTTAGAGTCGCCTCCCACGGTCTCCACAGAGAGCCCGCCAGGCGGTGAGAGCCGGTGTAGAGAGAAGCAGGCCTGAGAGAGGCAGGTCCTCCTCGGCCTTCACTCACTCCTCATCCTGCAGGCTCGCTGCCCCTTTGTATTCAGCAGGCTTTGGCCTGGAGCCGCAGCACCCCAGAGACACGGAGAAGGTTCCTTTAGCTCCACTCACACCCACCCAGGGCCTCCCAACGCCTGGCACCTGCTTCCCTGAGATCCATCAGAAATGTTCCTAAACTATTTCCCTCACAATGGTCAGGAAATTAGCCAAAATGAACTTTAGTACTCAAACAGCTTCATCCTGATAAGGAAAGGGAACCTTCCAGGTTTTGACAGAATATAGTATGATGATGAAATCACTTCAGACTTTGAACAGAATTCAGTTTCTCTTGCAGTTTCAACGTGTGTGTGTATGTGTGTGTGTGTGCGCGCGCACGCAAGCTCCTACATATAATGGGGCTCACACTTACTTGAAGCTCTCACTTGCATTACTGCCATAAAAATCAATAGACTTAGACTCAGTTGTCAAAATCAAGTGTGTCAACCTGTTGTCACTGTTGAGCGTATCAGCCAACTGGGTATATTAGTTTGGCCTGAGGATCAATATTTTGGAGACACTGTCTGGTTTAAGACCTATTTTAGTCCATTTGGGTTGCTAATACAGAATACCATTCACTTGGTGGCTTATAAACAACAAATTTATTTCTCACAGTTCAGGAGGCTGGCAAATTTGGTGAATTTCAGGTTGAATGCTATCAGAATTATTTCTGGAGTGAAATCCAAAAGCCACATCTCCAACTACAAATGACCTAAGATCGTTTGTGTGATTCTTAGTTTAATATGTCCTCTTCGTGAGACCACATGCCCCAGGAATCAGAAACTGTGTCCATCTGGATTGTGAGAACTTCGGTCTGTTTTGAATGGTTCCTGGCTCAGAGCTGCCACTCAATGAACATCTGTTGAATGATGAATGCATTAATGAAACCAGATTTTTTATTTTGCTAGTGTAGTGTCCCCCAAACCCCCACTATTTTTCTGTGTTGAAATCCCTTCACCCTGGTATAAACCCCACCCAGGTAAAGCCTCCCTTCCTTCCTGCTATCTGTCCTTGGGATAAACTGCAAGTAAGTTCCCCAAATAATTTCTTGGCTAGTCACCCTGGAGTTTAGTGGTTTTTTGTTTAGAACCCAACCATCTTGGCACAGTGTGGGCAATCCCTATGGAAACTCCTCTGCTGCCACTTTGGGGAGACTCCAGCGGTTGATTTGATGGGAAAAAATGGGGAGTTCCTAAGAGGGGCCAAAGAGAAACACTGGGTCATGTCTCCAAAGCCCACAAGGAACTGAGAAGACAAAACAAAGTACGTGGACACGGAACGATGGTGTGGGGCTGCAGGGTGGAGCAGTTAGGCATGAGGTCCATGCTCCAGAAGCCACAGGGCAGACTGCCAGTCCTTCACTAGACAGGGCTACTCAATCTCACCACAGTCCACTCTTCAGACCTCACTAACACTATCACCATCATCCCCTTCAAAGGTCAGAGCAACTTGAACAGGCAGGTGCTATTTTGTCCACATTATATACACAAAACAAGGGTTTAGAAGCTGCTTGTCCTACCTGGGGTGCTGGATTCTTTTCCCTAAGAGAAACACAATTGTAGCTTGTTGATTGAAGTTAGCAGAGTTGAAGCACAATGCCTGGCCCCATTAACGATGCATTTGATTATCATGCTGGGAAAAGTACAGAAAGAAACTTCCTTTCATCTGCATCTGCTTGGTTACTTGGTGGTGTAGCTAATACAGAAAAACTGGATAAATGTTTTTCTACTCTTTCCCTTTCCTTACTCAAGGGGCCGATTCCACTAACATCTTTCCTAAGGAGAACTTAGACGTCTTGTGGTTGCAGTACTGTTGCTGATTTTCCTGCCCTGGCCACAGCGCCATTCCTGCCCCCTTCAGCCCATCCAAAGCATCTCTGCTAAATCCTCTCAAGCCCCGCCTCTTTGCTACTGACTCCCTGCCTTGCTTTTTTGTAGGCCGGTATTAGAGTTTGGTTTATAGAACTCTATAAAGTTCTAACTCTTTGATTAGAAATAGGGACCATACAGCTTTTCCTCCCTATTTTTTCAATTTTAAGACATTATAGCAACATAAATGTTAATCAAGTGAGGGACTTTAGAAGGATGCAGACCCTCAGTACTCAAAATAAAGTGAGGATTATGTTGGTGATTCATTCACCTCATGTTGTACAGGTTGGACTGAAAAACAGCCGACTCAGCCTGGTCTCTCCATCCATGTTGAATATAACATTACAAAGAAACTATAATCTCTTTGTCTGCAAAAGTTTGTGATTCATTATACTTAATAGAATATGTAAGCAATGGGACTACAGGTGCCTTGGGCATGATGGTGCACATGCATCCACGTGTGGATTGGCATTGTTGACCTGCCTTCATGCTCCCTCCGACACCTCTGTGAGGCCCACCGTCCATCATCTGTGGTCCAGGGTAGAGGCAGAGGTGTCAGAGTGAATGTGAATGAAGTGCTTTGCATAAGCCCGGTTCATACATCCAGCTCTACTTTGTCCTGTGATTCAAAATTGTCATTGTAATTTAAGTCCCAGTATCTGTAAAATAAGATAATAACAATTGAAGAGCAACTATGAATATTTCTGTCTTCTTAATTTGTAAGAAAGTGCAAGTTTCAGGGAGCAAGTAAAATGTTCATTTTCTCTGGATCTTTAAAGTCCAATGAGTACAAAAATCACTCCCTTTTTCTAAAACAGATTCTAAAATCTCCCTTGAAGAAATCACTCACTGTTCTATAAGCATCTCCTGCAGATGGCAAACTTCCTACTTCCTGAAGGGAGGAGCTCTATCTTGGAGTCCTGAACTGATGGTGCCTGACACATGCCACATGCTCAATAAATAGCTTTGGACCGAACGGATCCAGCCTTCATGACAATACGGTCATGCATCTCCTAAGTTCCAGCATGCGGTTTATATAAACCTGCTTCCCTTGGGATGTTGGGAGACTCTAGAAGACACTGTGGGAGCATGCTCTGTTGGTGTGTTAACAATGCCGATTGTTCTCCCAAGTGTTTCACAAATCTTACCTCCTCCTCCCTCCTCTTCTCTGCAAAATCAGAATGTCTCCCTGCACGCCTTCCTTGATAATTCAGTGTTTCATTTGTCATCAGCAAACACCAGGCCATAAAAAGCCTTGTTGGTCAGGTGTCTTGTCTCCCCAGCATGATGATGAAATTTAGAGCCAATTCATCTTGGACTGGAGCCAGCTCAGGCTCAGTTTTGTCAGTTATCCAAGGCGCTTATTAATAATGCCTTTTTTACTCTCAAAAATGCCCAAATTTGGTCATCCTAGATAAGCATGTCCTGTGCCTCATTGGCATCCCCAAGCACAAAATTGACTCTCCACAGATGTTTGTTGGTTGAAACAAGGATAGTACCCTCCTGACGAGTCTAATAAGAGGCAGGTGTTCTTGTCTGCACATTTTTCTCTCAGCTCTTCTCTGAATGGAATATCTTCTCCCAAACCCTTCATTTTTGACATATTCTTAATAATGCTTCCCTTGTCCTTAAATAATTGATGGGTTTAAAAATATCAGTCAATAGAAACAGTGATACATGGAGTGGAGGAAAACAGTGAATATTTTGGCAGAACAAGTAAAAGCTGTGTTACTTACTATATAAACCTCACTAATGGGGCTTATCTGCCTTTTCCCAGTCAGACTTTTCATTTCCTTTGTCACCAGAACTCATCAGTCTCTGCCACATGATGGGCCCAACTGCTTTATTAAACATCGATACCGAGTTTCTTATGCGCATTGGCGCAATAGTCAACGTGGGCTGCGAGAGATGAGGTGGGTGAGGCTGAAAGAGAGAGAGAGAGAGAGAGAGAGAGAGAGAGAGAGA